>OX375883.1:45100787-45258287 GCA_947359465.1 Metellina segmentata
TTTCCCACTTTCCACAGCTAAATGACAATGAACTGGAAGGTCGGATGGGTTTTGAGGGTCAAAGGCCATATTTGGCCATGCGGCGCCAAACACAAGTCAGCCAACATCAAGTAATAGACATTAACACAGAGAAAGTTTTACTGACACAGAAGAAATACACCCAGGGATAAACTGAACCTGCATCACCTACAACTTGTTGCTAGTGCAGTGGGCAAATCCATCGAAACGTAACGGCCCTGCTGGTTGCAAGAACTAATCTGAAGAATGGTGAATGTATTAAGGGAAGGAAAGAACGAACAACGATTTACTTATAAGGGGAATTATTTAATAAACATCAATTACTTAAGTTACATTTTTTTTATTGACAAGACTTGTAATCTCAGGAGTTATTCTGGTTGTAAAAATGGGTTTTGTTGGGGTTTATAAACATGGAATTCAATGTGCAGTAAAACAAAGGGGCATCTTTACATTCACAAAATTTTCAGTTCTTCCTTGTTTATCAGTGATAATGCACCACTTCTTTCATCAAACATTCCTTCAACTGACAGATCACACACATTATTCCACCAACCTACAGTTTTCCTAGCACGACTTATTGACAAATAAAATCCTTTTTTAAGGTTTTTTCAACCAATAGATGCAACTAATTAGTAAAGTTTTGGGGTAAAAGCAATTGTATACTTCTCATCTAGTAATATTCAGCAGGTTAATATGAGATTACATAAACATATTTTATTTTTAGTTGAATTCCAGGAAATGACTTGCTAGATTCATGTTTTCTGAAAGCATCAACTGATCCCAGGTTTTAAAAGAGTACAAATGTATCTTGGTGTACTTGTGGAATAAGGTATACAAACAATGTTTAATTTCTGACAAATATAAAATTTGTCTTTATCCCTTTTCTTGTTCTTCAAAGAAACTTTCTGCAAAATTTTAACACTGCCTGCTCAATAATTTATCCCTCAATTTTTACATTGAATGAAATCTTCAATAATTGCTCAATGCTTGATTTTCAAAGATTTTATGCAATCAGCTGGCTCTTATGAGTTTTCATGTAAAAAAATCGTTTATATATTTTAAATTTTACATAAACATTGTGAGCATGTGCTGCGCACTGTGAACAAGCTTAAATGAAAAGCCAGGAATAAATGCTGTCATATGAAATCCTTGGACATTTAAATTAAAAGGAATGTGTTTGCATATATTGAGCAGTAAACTGAAGTTACACGTATCATCTTAAAGAGTTCAAAAAGCAAGGCACAGAAAATAACTCAAAACAAATCTTTTAAAAGAAATTATTTATTCCAATAATTTTAAATTCTGAAATATTCATCGATCATAAAGTACACATTTCAGCACATTTAACAATAACATAAACTCAACATAAAAAATTGCAGTCTCATGCATGCAATATATCCAAAAGGACTAGACCAGTCAATGATACAAAAACCCCATGAGTGAGAAAGACAAGTGTCGAAACAGTATTGGGTAAAAAATGTCTCCCCTATTCCAAGTATGTGTTCAAAAATCGTAAAATGTTTGTGGATTAAGTACATTTCACTCATTAAATTCAGTTTGAATGTCCTATTTAATGAAATGCATAACATATCAAGACCACCTTTTAGAAAACACAATGTACAAATTGGCATGATCTAAAGTTGTAAAGAATTAATTTATCCAGTGATTAATAAATATAGGAATTAATATTGAAATGTCTTAGTCTAAACACTTGTGAAATCGTAGCAAAAATGCTTTAAAAAGCAAGTCTTTTTAAGCCATATTTTAGATGTTCCGATACAGAACGAATTGGCTAAAGCACAAACTGTGTTAATTAAGCATGGAAACACATGTAGAAGACCTTGTTAAGACATCTGAATTTAAAGTTTAATAAAGTTAATTTAGAAATTGGCGTCCCTTTGAAAACTTTTTCCATCATTAGATAAAAAGGGAATAAATTAACTGACCTTTGGTGAATTTTCAAAACACATTGCCAAAATTTTCGAGAAGCTTTTGTGATGATTTTGCTTAAAAAGATACCTTTAGTCACGTAGGTTGAAAAATAACAAAATGTCACCCGTGGCATCTCGTTAATTAAGCAACCTCTTTCACATTCAAACATTGATTCAGAACACTCGATAAAAAATGCAAAACTAAGTTAAGAAGAATCCAAGATCTATCCAAAAGTTAATTCAAATTACTTTTATCAAAACTTTTACAAGCATTAAGGATGAATGTGTACAAATGACTTAACAACCCCATAACATTTTCCACTAAAATCTCAAGACAGTGCTAGAAAATTCTATGTTAAGAGAATCAAAAATAAAAACTTGTTTCCTTAATAGCATAAAACTTAGTAAAAAGAAGAAAAGTTTTTGGAAAAATACTTAAAGAAAGGTAAAATAATTTCAAAAAACGAAATTATACATTTTGTAATTACTAAAAAGCTTATTAGTACATCACATAATATTTACACAGCAACAGGGAATCAATGCTTAGAATCACATGGTCAAAAATGATAAATGAGACATGTAGCCATTTGAAAACATGCAATTTCAGATAGTTTATGTAAATATTAAGGAGTTAAAAACAATATATTTCATAGATTAACCCATAAAAGATGTCAAGCTACCCCATAGCTGTTAATTTATCAGGTAACCAAGAAAAAGTACAGCCGTTTCTAGGTTTGTCATTGTCAAACTGCACATGCTGTCATTAAAATAAAAGTGCGACAATGTGAGCTTAAGCAAAACTCAATGAAAACCAAATCACCCTAACAAATCAGAGCACACTGCCAAATGAAGGTCGTGATAACAAGATTTATACCCTTTCCTTCAGTCATAAAATAGCATTATAGCTATACAGGGCAATTCAAAAGTCGACATACTAACTTTCAGTGAGGCAGAGAATTCAAAACAAACCGTAATCACATTGGAAAGCATGATCGGAAACGTCACCCTTGTGTGCTAAAGGGCACTGATCACCAATGCTGCAGTTGGACTGCTTGTTTTTCCTCATTCGAAGTGTAGACTTTGTACGATTAGTAGATTTTATAAAAGGTTGGAAAGAAACAAAAAGATAACTTGGGTACCACAGTGACCCCATGTTTACCAGAGACAGTAAATTGCAAGGAAAAAGAATATATCTCTACAGAACCTCGGGATCATGAAGCCTGTACACACATAAAAATGTGCCTCGGAGTCATACTTCGTACGGAGAACATGCATCGCTTTATGAAACATTACACTAGTCAATGCACTTTCACTGTCAAGTGTGCATAAATGGTCAGACCTTTGAGCACTTGTTGTGAAACTACATGTGCAAGTACTGTCTAACTGTTAAGCTACATTTAATCTCAAGAGTTTTCAACATTTCTACATCTTAGTGTATCCTCTAGCACATTAGCATGGCGTTTCAGATTACACATTCCCATATTATTAAGATTGTTTTTGTATTTTCCGTCTTCCCTAAACGTTTGCACTACGAGTTTTGAATCAATTTGTAGAACTTCTGGGGATGGGACATTATATCACAGCCATTAAATTGAGTGTCTACAGAATGAGCCTGCTGTACAAAGTGCATAAACTTGACCCAAAGGTTTCTCCATAAAATAAGATTAGCTATTAAAGAGAATAATTGTCACAACTATAACATTTAGTAAATGGAGTACTTTGTTCAGAGCAGTAAAATTTTCAGCGGCATAGACATCATGTAACGAAGATTAGGAAAACATTTTCTTTTATAAGTGAAATCAATAAATCCCACATGTTAATGTTCAATACAATAATTGAGTATCATGAAATTTTGTATAACATGACCAAAATAGGAAATTATAGTATGACTAGATGTCCCTTGACTTTACTGCGATGTGAACTTATACCTCTGTAGCAGCAGAAATACTGTTTGTCAACCACCATAACTGTTCCTGACATCAAAAACTAGAGGTGGTCATTATAGCAACAGGAATTGTTCACCTTGTGGGCAGGGGTGACATTTTACTTTGCTTTTTGCAAATGTTAGCAGCAGAGAGAGGTAACTTACTAGTACTTTCTCAGTAACAAGTAAAAAATCTTTACAAATATATTTCCAAATTTTTAAGACAATCCTTCAAGCATCCCTTATATGCATAGGGTAAGATCAGTTTTTGGAAGGGGCAGACATTATGTCTGGTGCAGTTCTTGCAGTAGACAGAAAACCTTTTAAACATCACATACTTCAGAAAAAACAATTTCTGAAAACTCTTTTAGGAGATGCAAGATTTAAACAAAAGCTCGTATTCGACTGGTTCAGGCTTTCATTGACATATAAAAATTTAATTTCTTCCATTTGCTTTCTATGTAATAGCAGTTTAGTAATCAAAATAAGAAAATGATTGCCTGATTGATAAGACAACAGTGACTTAGACTCTTTCTTTAAAGCATCAGATAATTGTTTTAAAAATAAGATCTTATCAAAAAAATATTTACTTAGTATGCATTAGTGGCTGAGTTTACCCCATCCCTATTCACAAAAAAATATTAAAAAAAAAAAAAAAACGAACACAATATCCATTACCACCTAATGCGCACAAAATTAAATTTCATTTATGCACAGTATAAAATGAAAACACAGATCTTTATTTGAAAAAGATTGACACATAAAAACAGGATCTAGCAGCATTTAAGACTTCATTCAGAAGAGGATCAAGTCAAAAAGATTTGATGAAAACATTAAAGCCATAATATTAAAAGAACACATTCAATTCGTCTGAACTTAATAAACGTTTCATAGATTTCCAAAAGCATTGTACCCGCTTTAAATTATTTCAGATGGCTGTGCGAATTAAAATAAATGCAAAGGAACACAGTACCTATCACCAGTAAATGAATAAATGCATATGAAAGGAAATTGAAATACAATAGAACTCCAATTATCTGGATCAACTGTGACCAGACCTCATCCGAATATCCTGATAATTGGATAATTCAAGGAAAAACGTTATTTCTTAGTTGACTGAAAACAATTGTGTTTATATTTTGTACTTGCATACTGTATTAAAATGCATCATTGCTTGAACATATCAGTCAAAGTCAGTTGTTTGCTGTCGTTACCTGTTTTGTTTTCGTGCAGCCAAGACTCGCATGCGCTTGAGGTGAGTAGCTGTAGATGGTCACACTCAGGCTGCCGATCCATACATTTAAGCACCCCCCCCCCCACACACTGTGTCAAGGTACTCAAACGCCCTACTAGTTGATGATTCCACGTCTGGTCGAGAAGTATTGCCGTCGTCATCTTCCAGGACATCAATTAAGTTATTCTCTCACACGTTGAACAAGTTCATCGTCACTGAGAATTTGGAATCCAGGGTTCGAAGAATCACACACCAGCTACTCACCTACGTCCTCTGCACTCGGAGCACACAGGAATTTTTCCTCAATGAATGAAATGTCCTCAACTGACATTTTGTCTTCTTTGTTAATCATTTACAGATAAGAAACTTTTAAAATTCAATCTGCTGATTTCTTTTTTTTTTCTTTCTCAAAGCGATCAGGATAATTGGAGTTCTACTGTATAGATAGAATGCTACAGCTAAAATTTAAATTTACAGATGTATTAAACCTTGAAACATTTCATAATTGAATAAGTTCACCAAATTCCTATTACAGAGGGTACAAGAGCATTGATAAGGGTTTGTGCACTTTTTGGAAAAGTAAATTACAGGAGCATTTTTAGGATTTCCCAAGAGGTATCATAATTTAATTGAAACCACATCACACATAACTATTTGTTCAAGCCAGGATTATACTTTTAAATTTAAAATAATCAAGCTGCTTGCATGTTAATTTTTACCAACTGAAATCCTTGATTCATTGCCAAAATTAACTTCAAAACATGGTCTTATTCATCATACTCATCAAAAGTGTAATCACATCAAATCTTCATTTCCTTGGGAGTATCAAAATAAAGTTTACCAAAGCAGTTGAAAATCAAATTTTCAGGAGCTTTCAAAGATTTCCAATAGGTGTACAAACCCTGAGAAATGCTAACAATTTTCACAACTTTGATTTTATTATAAAAAAACCTGAAAATCTTCCAACAATAATGTCAACAATTGAGTTGGTTGAACCAGGCAGTTGTTCTGTACACTAGAAATGTTAAAATAAACTGAGCTGTCAAATCTAAAAATGAAACTTGTAAATTGATACTTTCCTGCATCTGCAACACTATGCCCACAGTAATAAAATAACTAACCATTAAATTAATTTTGAGTTAAATCATTTTTCCTGTTTAAAATCAAAAACTGTTTTTGGAAATATATATTACCACTGATTCTTATGTTTTTCTTTCAGTTGTTATAGCTTGGAGCCAAAAATCTTTGAAATTAGCTCCACTTGAAAAATTTCTCTAAAGTTAAATCAGGAACATATTTTTTTTTTCTCGTCCAGGAAAATACATGTTTTCCCAGACAACTTCCAGAAAAGTTGATAGGTATGGTAATAGACATAAGAATCAGAAACTAGAAATCATTGTAAATGGCAGGCATTGAATTAAGAATAAAATTGCTTAATCAATCTTATATCGTAAAACAAGTATATATTCCTATATATATATATATAGCAAAGGTTAAATGTAGTCTTATACAAAGTAAAATTTAACCCAAGAGCATACGATTTTCATATCAATCAAATTTGAAACTATTTGTAAGTCTAAGATGTGAGGATGAGATGGATATAAAAATAATCAGATTAGCTGTACACTTGTGTTAAGTTTCATGAAGGAAATGTTTTCAAAAATAAATGTCCAGTAATCATAGCTGACTTTAAAAAGCAATTTTTTTTTGGATTCATCAGTCCACATTTTGTGGTTCTTTATCTGGCGTGTTCTCCGCATGGTCCAGAGTTTCTGTATCACTAGAATTCTCTTTCACATTGCTGCCATCACTCAATGAGTGACTTTCAAAGGCAGAACACAAATCCTTATCAGCTGACTCTGATTCTTTATCACAAAATGCAGAAGAGTTAACTGAATCATCTTCCTGAGGCTCTTTTGATTCCTAAAGATGAATGAAGTTTCAAATTAGTAGTTAATTAATCTTATTATTAACTATGTATTAATTCTTTTTTTCAAATATAATTTTTATAATGGAACAAAAAATAAAATTGCACTGCATTACTCTTGAACTCAAAGACTGATTCCCCCATTCCATTAATAAAGCTTCTAGTTAATTTTCCAGGCTTTAGAGAAATATTTTTACTTTGCTGCAAGCTATGAGTGTAAGGGAAAAGCCAGATGAAAACTTCTAAAAAACGATATTTTTAATGGTCTAAGTAATAACAAATTATACTACTTAGTTAGTAATTTTTAGTTTACTTTCTTACATGAGCAAATTATTTACAACTTTCCTTTTGGAATTTAAGTCTAGCATAAATTGATTTAAATTTCATAAAAAATTAGTTTTCTTACATCCCAAAATTAAGGGTTGACAAAAAACAAAAATTGAAGAGTAGAATGCAATTGTTAGCAATATATATAAAATTAAAACCAGTGTTGCTAGTATAAAAAACGGTTAGTGTTTATTAAAAAGGTGTGTGGTAATGGGGAAGGTAAGAGGAGATTGGGCTTAGCTTTTGCTTAAGATTGGGTATCACAAACATAAATACACATCTCATCCTCACATCAGTGCTAAGTTTTAAATTTCATAAATATCTAAGAATGGTACAGCATGGCTCTGATGAGAAGGCAGATGACTTTGGGGAAGTCAACTTGTACAAAGGTGTTACGCTAACAGGGAAAAGGGTTGCCATATGCAAAATTATGTATGGTGATCAACAGATGAAAAATTGTTCCAACTCATAATCCCACAAAATGTACACAAAAATGAGTAAACAAACTTTACCTGTGACAGAGTAAGCCTCTACTTATGTTTTAGACAAGGTAAGCCAATTTAAACCAAGTGATTTTATTTTAAAAAAAATCATTGATTCAAATTAAAATTTAATTTTCTTTTTAGTATTAATTTAAAAAAAATTGAAAATGATATAACTATGAACAAGATATGTAGGTTATTTTATTTCAAAAAGTTATGAATTAAGTTAAGCAGTCTTTATGAAAAATGAAGACTAAGTAACAATGAAAAGGTTTCTGCAGTATCACAAAAGCATTTCAATTTTGCACACAAATCTTTATAAGGCCGCTATTACACTATAAAAGTTCTTTGTCAAATATCTTTTATAAAATAAGTTTGAAGACGAAATATGGTAGTGTAATGGTCAACTTTGATAAAAGATGCGCTTCGTCAAAGTTTCTTTTATCAAAGTTAGTCTCCTCATCCAATATTTGATAAAAGATTGATGTTTATGAACTCATTTGTTAATGCTGAAGGTTGTGGCTCATTATTGACCTCTATGGGTTGAACTTGTTGGATTTTCAAAATTTGTGTTCTTATTGAGAACTATTTGTATAAAATATTCTTTGACTGACCGTATTATTGAACGAGAAGATCAATCGGTATTGAATTCCGATTTATTTGTATGTGTGAACATCAGATTGAGAATTTTGTTTCCGTGAGTTCTTTTCAGTTGAAATTCTGATCTCTTCTGCATTTGATAAACCGATCAGGCTGTTAAATTATTATGTTTTGTGTTTGTAATAAATTTTTGATTTCTCTCTAGTTTAAATAGTATGGATTTATTTTGTGTGCAATACACGAACATTACTCCATCTTTCAATTAATTATAAAACATTTATGTCATCAGATATGCTATTTGAGTCGAACTGAGCGGTGGAGGTACTCGGTGCACTCGTGCCTGGCATTTGTTCACCCTGAAAGTGTGACGGCTATAATCTCAAGAACTCCCTCCGAGCCAGTTGACACAATCAGCATTGGATGTCCGGATCTTCTTGGATTCCTCATCTCTCGATCTTTCTTCCGGTTAACGTTTTCTTCAAGTCTTCTGGTGTTTATTATGCATATATTTGGACATTTGAAATGTTTGCGCTTTTCCACAGTTTGAAATCCAATATATATCAAGTATTAAAAATTCAGTTGTTTTTGTTATTATTTATAAAGTGCAAAGAGACGAACGAAACAAATGACACCTCAAACGCCGTACACACACAAAGGAGGCCAGAGCTAGACTAAATTATGTGAGCAGCACTCTTACCGAGCGCGTAGATGCTCAGCATCGGATGTCTGAATCTTTCTTCCTGTTGACGTTTACATAATTTTTCTTGCGCTTATTATGTTATGTATTATTTGGACGTTTTGAAATGTTTGCGAAATTTCCACTTAGAAGTCCGATATTTCAACATTTAAGTTTTATTTATATTTTTATTTATAAAACGCAAAGAGATGAAACAAATGACACTTCAAACCTCTTACTCACACAAGGAGGCCGGAGGTAGACTAAATTAATGTGAGCAGCAGTGCGCATTTTCTTGAGGACTCAAATTTACATTGTGACTACATCAGCCAATGACGTCAGCAAATGATCAATGAGCATTTCCTTCAGAGCTTCATAAATGGCCTTGCAAGTTTTTGGTACAAGTGAAGAAAGTGTATACTGAGGGATACGTGTGCTCTACTGGAGGCTTGAGTAACTTTGTCCTGTGGCGAAGAATCGCAGAGTAACCATAAGCTGTTCCTTAACAGAGATTGGATTTCACAAATGCGTCATTTGCAGTGATATTAAAGGTCCCACCTTCAGAGTCAAATAATAGAAAGCAGCTTCATCCTTCCTTTAATAGTTCATATAACTTCTATGATCTTCCGTGGCCAACTCCAGAAGTAATTTATTATGAACACCTTTCAACTCTCTGAGCAATCCATGGTCTTACCCACACATGGATCCATAACTGCTACCGTAAACAACATAAATGAATACAAACTTACCAAAACTTTTATACAGTGTAATATGCTCCAGTTACTGTATTAAAAGATATTTTTTAAATAAATTTGAATAAAAGATCTTTGTCAAAGAACTTTTATAGTGTAATAGCGGCCTAATTGGGAATTTTAATAAATTAATATAAAAATTTCATGAAAATTGTTGATATTTTTTTTTCAAATTTAATTTGATAAATTTCATGCACTGAAAGTACATTGACAAAATAGATTATCGATTGAAGTGGAAAGCTTTTTTAATAATTGTGGATGGTTTTTGCAAGCTAAAAATGCCACTCATTTGGCATGTTTCGAGAATGTTATTACACTAATTCTATGCTATTCATAGAAAGCTTCATTTTTTTAAGGTTATGTATGAACCCTTTTAGTTTGCTGGGAATGTAGCTTTGAAATATAATCAGCACTCAGAGAAATAGGTATATTTTCATATCTTGCCTCATTTTTTACTATTTACTTACAAATAGCATTTTCCCATGAATTTTACTGCATGTTCCTTTTTATTTTATTTTCTATTGGAGACATGATTTTTCTCAATAACACACAAGTCTTTAACACATTAATTGCTTTATATAAAAACAACTGAAAAAAATTATCTACCTTTTATTCATGTAAAACAAATACAGTGATCTCTCACTTATGCGCGGGCGTTGGGGACAGCGAAAAAAACGCGTATAAGTGAAAAACGCGCATAAGTGAAAAACCACAAAAGGGAGCTTAAAAGTGAAAAATCAATACAGTGTATTGTTAATACTATGTATATACTTCCGGAATTGAACTGAAAATAGTCACGCAGAGTTTCCAAAGCTTCAAACGCTACTGAGTGAGTTGGGAGAACTTTTGCAACATCTTCATCATCGTCGTCCTCTTCATCTTCGTCACCACCATTTATTTCGGCTGCAATGTCTCCTATTTCCCGCAATTGAGCTATGATTAAATTTTCAGCTGCATCAACGAAATCGTTGAAAGTAGTGCACGTAGCGAGTCCACCAGATACAATATGCCAATCTTCTTCGTTTATGTCATTTTCACAGTTTTCATTTTCTAGCTCCTCACATTCATTTTCGGCTGGAAACGAAAATCCTGCTTTCTTAAAGCAGCTTTTAATGCACTTGTCAGTAACGTTTCTCCATGATGAACACAACGTATGAATTGCACCAAGGACGGTAATTTGCTTCAATTCGTCTTTTAATGCACGTTTTGTTTCTAATGTAGCCAGAAGTCGAAGATTAAAGTTTTTCTGTAGTGCACTTTCACACAACGGATGACACTCAGATCCAAAGGTTGAATCTTGCACGTGCAATTTGCAGGAAAAACACAACTTTCGTGTTATTGAAAGTTGGAAGATCTTGTGGGTGAGCAGGACACTGATCCATGAATAACAGAAATTTCCGTTTTTCTTTTTGCATTTTCCTGTCGAATTTTTGAAGGAAATCCAAGAAAATATGCGATGTCGTCCACGCTGTTTTGTTGCTAGTGCAGTCGCAAGGACGCTTCTTCACGTTCTTAAAACAGCGAGTTTTTTTTTATCTGCCAATGACCAATGGCGGGAACTTTTCTGAACCATCAGCGTTGCAACACAGCAAGGCAGTTAGTCTTTCTTTACTTTTTTTTCCACTATGGCATGGTTCTCCCTTGAATGTTAAGGTTCTGTCGGGCATCAGTTTATAAAAAAGTCCAGTTTCGTCAAAATTGTAGATGTTTTTCGGTTCTTATCTGTTTAATAAAGTAGCCAAGTCTTCTTTCCATTGTTCTACAGTGTTTTCATTGACACTCGCACTTTCCCCAGAAAGGACACGAGTTGCCAAGCCATGCCTATTTTTGAATTTTTCAAACCATCCATGTGATGCAGAAAAGTTTTCCATTTCAAAACTCTTTGACAATTGTACGGCCCTTAGAAGCTCAACGTTAACAGGAATGTTCGATTGACGAGCTTCTTTAAACCATAGCTACAAAACCTTCTCAAATTCTTCGAACTTTCCACCTTGAATTCTGCTTCTTTTCTTCGACTGAATTCCACATTCTCGATGAGCGACTATAATCGCCTCTTGAATTTTTAAAATCCCTCTCAATGTCGACTCTGGAACATTAAAATGCTTCGCTAAAGCTTTTATTGAGTTGCAAGGATTTTCTTCGAATTTTTTTATAACAGCCATTTTTTAAACGAAAGCTACAATTTTGTTCGTTTTGCCGTTTTAAAACGATACGATCTAACCCGAACTCCAAAGAAGGTTCTTTCGTTAGCGATCAATGTCACGTGGTACGTACCGTACTAACCACTCTAATTGGCTGCTGTATAAATGCGACTTTTACTGCCGTCAGTCACAAGACCCCTCCGGTGTATATGGTAGAGGAATATGTTCCTGTAATCCAAACTATAAGGGAAGGACGAGGGAATACATTCCTAGAAGCAGAACAAAAAAGGAAAAGTTTTTGCGATAAGCAACACCTGACTTGAGGAAACTACTTTTGAACTGAAATTTTTTTTTCGACGCGCATAAGTGAGAGCTGCTTTTTTATTGTGGCGTATAAATGAATAAGAGTTATCATTGTTTTCCTATATTCATGGCCGGGACCGCGAAAAAAACGCGTATAACTGAAAAACGCGCATAAAAGAGAGCGTGTATAAGTGAGAGATCACTGTATATAATGCAAAGAAATTTGTCTGATTTTTGATTAATTTTACACAAAAATTTATAATATGTGTGTAAGTTAGCAGGATCATGCGACCTTATGTCACTGGTTCAGTGTTAAAAATCAAATTAATCTAAATTGCTCGAAAACCAGATTGTGCTGTTCTATTTATTTTAGCATGTGATTAACTTTGATAATTCCTATACTGTTTCAATCTTTCAAAAAATTACCATGCTGTTTCATAATACATTAATGTTAATCATTGTAAATATTGATATTTAACAAATTGAAACTATTTAGAAACTACACTGTGATTTGCGTATTGCATGCCCAACAAGTTTAGATTTACTTGGGCAAAGGTGAAATTAAAAAAAATAAAAATCCAATTTTATGACCTTTTTTTTTCTAAAAAAAATGATTTTTCATACCTTGGTTTTAGAGGCATATTTTATAATTTTTTTTTTGAAAATCTTTCAAAGGGCATGACAATCTAGTAATCAATGATTCTGATGCTTTTCTTTCATAATTGCCACAAATTGGTGTCATTTGAAAACTTTCTCTTAACCTTTTGACTACGGCTAGAAATATCACTGGCTTCACTTTGTGTTTCAGAGATCACATAATGATCGACAGAGCAGGGATTCTAAGAAAAGGACCGATCCTCTCGAGGGCCAGTCACAGCTCGGAAATGGTGATCAATGTCAGCGATCACTTAAAAGAGTTGCTGTACCATACATAGCCTAAAGGTTAAGATAAATCTGAGAATTATTTCTGCTCGGAGGTCTGAAAACCAAGTGTTTTTTGGCCTTCTAGATATGTTGGCTTCTGGCACTGAATGAAAACTCTGCTAAAGAAGCCAGTTGAGGAAATGTATTATTTGTGTTTAATCTGTTGTATAAAATGTTCGTTTCCAGTTAAAAATTTGCAAGTTACAATGACAAATCTTGACATTTCTTTACAACTTAATATTTTAAGCTGAAGACCATTTTCAGAAAAAGTGGCAATAAAGTGAAGACAATACATAAAACAAAAAACTGGGAAAACAGGACAAAACACATAATTTGCTTACATAAATCTCCAATTAAAACACCTAAGATCTAAAGAAACTAGAAAGAGATCACTGCTATTGTCGAAATGAAACTTCACAATAACATCTCAAATTTCCTGCACTATTGTAAGGAATTAAATGTTCACCTCCTTCCAGATACTTGAAGTTATATAATAGCTGATTACCTCCCCCCCTCCCCATTAGAATCCACATTCAAATAAAATCTTGCACATCACCCAGATCTTTCCTGGAGGTAAACAACATATTTTCACCAGTTTCAGTAAAAAATTGTGCATTACTTTTATTTCTATCATCCAATAAAAACAAGAGTATAAATTTGAAGATAACTGAAATATTCTGCAGAGAATTTTCATTATTAGAATTTCATAAAATTTTGTGCTCAACACATTCGAGGTTAACCAAATGTTTTAACTTCTTCTCCAAGGATTAGGTCAAAGTTGGAGAAAACAGGATTTTACACTAATCTTAAATTATTATTTATTAAATATGATTAAAAATTTTATAAGTTAAATTACATTCACAGCTGCCATTGAAATGTCTGGAAATGTGCAAAGATTTTTTTAAAGTTATTTATTTACGTATAAATTACAAGATTTGATACAAAATTACCAATAAGAAAAACATTACAAATATGTTCTTCATATTTATAAAATTAAGGATGATCTTCAAAAACATGTTTGGGGAATATAAGACCTTCAAATCAAGTACGGTTTTATATACTTAGCACGCAGGTTTTTACTGCAGGGAAGATAAGATACTGGGTATCAAAGCAGATATGAAATGCAAATACAATATAGAGCAAAACATTCCTTCTATCTGAATTACACTAACCCAACTCCCTATTTAAGTTTTTCATTTAAGTTGCTATTAAGAAAAGAGTTGTCATTCCCACAATAAAAATTCGTAGATCGTTTTATGCATAAGGGCCATATTTGGCCAAATTGTTAAATAAATCGAGAAAAAAAAAAGCATCAATTTGATTCAAATACAAATACTCCATTGAAAAGGAAGGAGAAAATAGATATTTTTTCAGAATACACAACAAACAAATTTAAATTGACAAGACAACAAACAAATTTAAATTGACAAGACAGCAAACACACATATAGGTCAAACACAATTAAAGAATCTGATTGAAATAACTCATACAGCTGAATAGCATTACAATTCCTATTGGATAACTATCAACTTGAGATCTTTTTACAAAATGTTTACGAAATGCACATGAAATAAAACCTCTTCCCCTAAAATGTTTTATAATCATGCTGCATAACTGGTTGCCATAGTTGCTTTTGTTCAGTTCCATTCAGCGTAAAGATACAGTAACAGTATCTTTCAACTCAACTTCTATCACACACAGATAAGTTTATATTTATAAGCATATAATGCATCCTTTGGTTTAAATGCTACTTCCTTCGATGGAGAGGTGGACACCATAAGATAGTCAATTCAACCGTTAATAGCAAAAGCAGTTTTTGAAAATGTGTTGATAATTTTGGACTCCATGGCAGTAATCCAGGTTGTTACTTTTCACATTTCTGCACTCGCGCATAAGAAAAGTTTTACCAAGACAGAAGAGATTAATACACCTGTGGATGAATAGAACTTGCGCCGCCTATAACTTACTAGTGCAGAGAGCACACCCACCAAGCCACAATGACCCCATGAATTAAAAGAATTCCCTCAATAAATTCCCACTTTTCCCAAGATGCCATGCTGTTGCAGCTGGAAATGGGACATGACAGCATGGTATGTGATTCTGTAGTTGTTATGGATGCAACCCATCTAGAGAACTGTCCTACAAGTGAGAAACAGTTATGATAGATAATAGTATACAAGGGAGATGATATGGGGCCCCCCAAGTCTGGTTGACCTTTTAGAACTCAATTTGCTATATGCTTTATAAATTGGGCACTTGTGAAACAGTAACATCAATTTAAAAATATAGAAGCAAAAAGTCTTCTCTTAAACCAACAAAATGCAAACTCACTGACAATGCCCAAACATTTTTTTAAAACCATATTTGACCATATTTTAAAAAGACCATATTTGGTCTAGCTACACCAAACACAGGACAGACAATAGCAATTAACATTGTGTGCACACACAAGGGAAGTTTTACTGACACAGAAAATAGAAATACACCCACAGTAAGTTACAGGAATTGAATGTGCAAGTCGCACTAGATGTAAGAAACGATGCTAGAAAAATGAAAATAAGCAATGCAGCATATAAAAGGGAAACACAAGAAACAGCACAGAAATAATTTGAGCACATTGAGCAGGTTTACTAATCAAAATCTTCCGATATTTCTGAAAACAAGAAAGCTTTTGACTGAAGTCTAAAGTAAGTTTTGTTAAGTGTCCTATCTTAAATTAAATATGGAAATTGAGTAAATGCAAAACTTACTTTCACAGCTTCCTCTTCATCTTCACTAATAACCTTCAATTCCCTTAGCCTTTTAAGCATATTGTCAGCAGCCTGTCGTTTAGCAAGACGTTTACTTTTGCCCTCACCTATAAATAAACCCATGCACTTTAATATATAATTTTTGAAGGAGAAATAAAATGTGTTTAAAAAAATTAATTTTTAACTGACTGATACAGTGTGAGTTTGGTAAAAAGGCAGATAACATAGGAGTCCACTTTTAGAAAGGTAAGCTTTACAAGGATGGTTAGATGTTTGTTTATAGGTTTCATAACACAAGGATTACAATTGACCAGGTTGTGCCAAACACAAGACAAACAGTGTCAAGCAAAAAATACTGCAAAAGGGTGGGTTTGAGGTTTTATGATACAAAGGGCATATGTTGTCAAACACAACAGTGTCAAGTAATTGCAAAAAGACAGTAGAGAAAGATCCTCAAGTTTACAAGAGGTGTAGTAACCCAATGGGAAAATAGCTCACTAGGGTACTCCGGGTTCGTGAAGCCCACACAAGATGTGCCCGAGAGAGGTTTGCCAAATTGCCATACGCAACCATGTGTGGTTATCTGCAAAGGTGATTTACTTTTACAACTTTTTCTCACTGCTGACACTTCTGGAGCTGAATGATAACTTTAGAGCCAGAATCAGCACTGTTAACATTAAACCCACATCTTATGTCAAGACTTGTTCAAAACCACATTAGATGTCAACTCTCCCCCAGCTGGATATATCCTTGATTACTCATTATGATCAATGTGTTTGCTTAGTGCTTGACAAGATAGTTTTTCATGAACAAAAGATCAGGTACAAGACTCAACGTGGTGCAAAGACCTCCAATTATGTTTAGAGAGGGGCCAGTTTATATAAATATTATACACTATCCTACAATAATGGCTCGAACATCAAGATGTGATGGTATAAGGGCAAGACTACAGGCTTTAATAGGAAATGGTCACCCATGTGCTGCAATTACACTAGCAACCCTTTTGGGCATACTTTCAACGAGGTTTCAATACACAGCTCTGGGTATATGTGTCCATTCCTGCTGCAAGAATGTCGCCAGCTCAGCTGTAGGTTTCGGACGTCGTTCTCTGGTCTATAAGCGTCACTCTAACTCTTCCCACAAATGTTCTACAAGATTAGTTAGGGACTCTGAGCAGGCCAGGGAAGACGTTTAACATCCATATCTTGATACCACTGCTTGACTGACGCTGCAACATGACATGGAGCATTGTCGTCCTGGAAATAACATTAGTCTATTCCATAAAATTGCCAGAGCATAGGAAGACTATGATAGTCCAAAATATTCACGTAGGCATCAGGGTTCAATTTACCATGAACAATATGCAAAGGTCCCAAGCCATACCACGAAAAACATTCCCAAACTAGTAGTCGGATTTTACGCAAATCCGCCAACGCCCGGTTCGTTATTGTAGGGAAGTGTATATATGTAATACAATAAACACACCTGAGGTCGTGAACTTGTCAACCATACACATTATGGAAAAGACTTTTTCATGTGGAAGGCCTGTAGCCTTTTCAGTCTCATAATAGGGTGGCTGCCATCGCATTTTCATGCACAGCTCTTGCAGAGCACCGACAGGATTTCCAGACACATTTTCATCCACAGCGGGAGTTGCTGTAGCCTCCCTGGATGAAATTCAAACAGTATTAAATACAAATATTTTTATTTGCAAAAAAATATAAGGCAATTATTTTAATATAATGCTGCCATATAAATTCCACAATCTTGAAGTGTACCATGTAGTAATTCCAATGTGAATATAAAAAAAAATACCAGCATACACATTAGTAAGGAAAAAATACAATTTAAAACCTAATTTTGAAATTATTCATAAAAATAACCTCATAATTGTTTTAATAATCTTAATTAGAAAGAATATTGCAAGAATAATTTATTAAAACAGAATAAGCAGGTTTCATGATTGGTTGTATTTTTATGGTTAACGAATAAGGTCTGCAAAGCAAGCTGGTTTCAAGTAGAATAAAGTAGGCACACTAATGCACAGAAGGAAGACATGTGATTGTGACAAAAGTGTATAGTCTGAATTGCCAAAGAAATGGAGTTAAAAAAATTGGATCAAATACAGTTAAAATCAACCTATAAAAATGTGTATAACTGATTCGAACAATTCAAAATCAGATGACAAAATTTTGGACTTGAATATTTCCACAAAATTAAGTTATGTCTAAGCTCATGACAAATTTATGGTATTGACATTTCTTAATTAACGTCACACTGAAGCAACACAATGGGCCATTGACAAATTTATGAATCCTTCAAGCGGTTTTTATCATTTGTGGCAGCCCTAAAGTTAATTAATTACAAGATGCTCCCCACACGGCACACAGGGGCAATTTTATTACTACATCGGACTGCAAGGCACATCCTGTTGGAGAGAACTATGGTGGATGTGATTAAAACAGAATTCAAACAAATACATACGAAATTATATCATTCAAGCTCTCAGCATTTACAGTTACACCATCAGATTCAAAACCTTCCTTGTAACCTCCATCTTCAGAAAGAAGTCTCTCAAGAACAGCTTTAGCAGCTGCATGCTTCGCTTTCTTTTTGCTTTGTCCAGTAGCAGTCGCAACTATTTCATTAACTTGAACCCGGTACATAAAGGTTGGAGCATGAACGGCACCTTCAACAGACATAAGTTTGTAGTCTGGTGTCATGCCATGAGTTGCACACAATTCCTGCAGTAGACTGATTGGAGTCTTTTGGGCTGCGTTTGTCATTTTTCCCACTGAAAAAGAAAACTTTATTACAGCTGAGAAAAGGAATCTGAAAAAAATCAAGTCACAATGTCAGTTTCAAAATATTAAATGTAGTACTAATATGAATTAGAATTATATGAAAATCTTGACCAATGCATGCCATGTTTGCAGTATGGCCAAACATGAGCCAATGTCATGCAATGGATATACACAGAATGGATATATATCAGATTTATCTAGGATACAATAATTTCACAAAGACAAAAATAACAAAAACTAATCTGTTTTCCTGTCAATTTTCATAACTGCAGGAATGATACTGGATGTATATTTTGCTTTTGTGAATATTAAGAGGTTCTTTTTATTTAAACTTTATTGACTTTCTTCAGGAAGAGGTTTATTAAACAAGCTAGGAAATGAGGATCATCCAGTGATGGTTTAAAACATACTGAAAACAGATGCTAAACAATGTTGATTTCTTTATCAGAAAATACAACCTTTCGGCGGTAAAGTGTAGGTCAAAATTAACCAAATACACTTAGTGCAATGCAAGATCTGGTCCATATCTTTAAAACCCAGTCTATGCTTATGAATATTTGAAGTGATGATTATTTTCAGTAAAGCAAAGAGATATATTCACTGCCCAGTTATTGTCCTCCCAAAATGGTCACCAACTCTTAAGGACTGTAATCCTTTGTCTCTCTGAAATAAGAGAAAAATATTTTAAGTGAGAAACCAAATAAGTTTTCACTTAGAACACTTATGGTTAGGACAAGGATTCCCCTTTTCCTCCAGGACCATTTCTACTTTTCAAGTCTTGACTACTACTGGTTCATTATGGTCATTTTTGCCCTCTAGAATGGTAACTTTTTGTGGGTTAAGGATAGCTTACTCGGAAATGTGGGGAGTGATCGCACATAACATTGGTCTGTGAACACATTAGTATTGCTTCCACATGGGATCGCCAAATTCACGTGTATCAATTCAGAGAACTATTGTCTCTCCGAAAGCTGGCTTTAGATAGATTTTACATATTGCTTTCAACATATTCTTTGGAAGGTTGTTTTCTCTCAATACAGTTACTTGGCCATCCGCTATCCAGCAAAGCATTTATGATTTTACCATCCACACTAATTTCGATATGTTTTATAGGCAAGATATTTATTTCTTCGACCTCCTATTATGTACAAAATCATTTTATTTAGTAGTCAACATCCATTTGCAAGTTGTTGCATGTGAACTAAAAAAATTGAAAAATGCACAGAAACAAATTTGAAATCCTTTTTTTTTTTAAATTGTTTTCAAAAGAAAATGAATATAAACCTTCATCATTACAAGATTGTTTCAATTTTGCTGCCAAGCAAATTGATGTTGCTTATTCCAAATAAAATGGTTTTGTAAATTATTGGAGCACAAAAAAGTTTACAAAATTGCAAGTAAAAAGCTCATTTCACATGATACCGAGAGCATAAGAATATTAATTACAATACGAGAAAAAGCATTCATTCGCGTTATACAGGTGGTTTGAGAGGAGCAATGCAGGTTAAAATTTCCATGTTATGTTGTTAATGCGTATTGCATTCTTTAGCAAGCAGCTGAATGTGCATTCGTTTGAAGTATTTAGTTGAAAGCACATCGTGGAAAATTGAGAATGCTCATTAGTAAAGATTACCGCTTCAACAAGTGTTGTTGGAATTTATTTTCACCGGCAAGAAATCTTTGGACAATTATTGATATTCAAAGATCGAAGCATAAACAGACGATAGCAGAAATGCACGAAAACACCAAGTTCGGTAAATATTGCATGAATACGTTTAAACTCGGTTACAAAAAAACAAATTTAAATTTGTGTATCAAGTCTAGTAACGTTGACAAAGAAAAACAAATTTTACAAACCTATTAAGTGAACGTCTATAAAAAACAGATAAACAGTAAGCGACTTCTCAAAACATGAATTTGTAACTCAGTGATACTTTATTAAATTAGATTAAAATCCATTTTGAAGGACTTCAAGTCGCCATGAATTCAGCGATGAGCGATTTTCTCTCGTCTTGCTCCTCTAAAGTCAAAGTCGAAGTTCTTGCGGCTATGCCTTCAGCCGGTGGTTTTTACTGGTTAAATCCATAAGAACTCGAAACTACTCGAAACCGAGTTTCAGTTCGCATTATTTTAGCCAATGTGCAGAAGGCGAAATGCAACTAAGATATTTCGCAATGTTTTTATTGGTTAACGTCATTTCTGGTTTTTATTTATGTTTATACAGATAGAATTTCCATCAAATTTCGAATGTCACGACCCATTAGGTTAGTGTACTTTCTTGAAAGGTGAAAAGTGTCTTGGAAAATTTTCTGGATCTTGAAAACACATTGTGCATGTAAATAAACAGATTCTGCGAGGCATGAAAATATGTTTCAGTTCAATATGTAATATATATTTAGTGAACACATTGAGCAGATGAGAATTTCCATATTCCAAAACGATAACTTATTTTTACGTTAAGGAAGCTTTGCACTGAGGTTAATTTTTAAAATGCAGTTTGCAATTTTGAGTACATTAATCTGGTTAAAATTTTATATTTTTCATATGTAAACTACATCAATCTTTATTCATACAAATAGGATTAAAACTACATGTTTTGTAAGAGCAAGTACTAAAGGTTTTCCAGATTTTAACCTTTCATTCAACAACTGTGGACTAACGTTTTGTAATTTTACATGTTAATTATTCCTCTTACATGTAGTTAAAGTTGGACAGATTGATTTTTTTTCTTGCAATTTCTGAGTTAAATCTGAAAATATACGATTTACTATCATATGGTTTACATTTCTAATGCTAACCTGTTGGGAGTATTGCTTGTGTTAAATTGTATTTGGTACTCAATATGCACAATTGAATTATGTGTGTATATTAGTATAAATATATTAATTTACCTGATTTTTATAATCAAAGTTCTTATTAAATTTATAACTTTTAGAACAACACTTTAGATTATGCTTCCAGGCTATTTGTGAGTTTTTGGAATGAGTCATTGTCAAAGAGAATAGTTTAGAGTATAACATTATCAAGGGGAATTATTGAAAGTAAATATAATCCCTAATAGCTGCATTAAGAGAAAGATGAACACAATGCATACTGAAATAATTGTATTGTAAAATAGCAAAATTAAAATGTAATAATACGGTTCTATATAGGACATTGCCTGACTAGTCAGGAATGAAATTTTTTGCAATATGTGGAATTTACACATATATGCTGCAAATCCTTTAAAAAATATTCCCCAAGTGATAATGGCTATCTGGTTTTTGATACATTTAAACAATCAATCTAATTAGCCCATGTGTAGCAAATGAAAATTATGAGCATTTTAATAATTCTACCCTGTTGCAAGTATTTATGGTTATGGGTAATGTGCTGCATTTTTAAAAATGCATTGACTCTGCATCTACTTTAGTGCTATTGAATTAGAAGTTATAAGACAAACTTTTCATAAGGAAAAGTTGAGCCTGACCTCTTGAGTGTCGAGATTTCAGAGTATTACTTTTACCTTTAACACCATTAATGACCAAATAACCTTATCTGTATTGACTTAGAATCCTAAGAAACATTCTGTTGGAAAAGAAGGTTAAAATTCATGCAACAAAGATTTGTGTGCCCCTTGGAGGGTTAAAGTACTTTCTGTGTATCTATAATGAACACGATGCTTGATATTTTTAAGTGTTAACAAAATGAAGGATTAAATTATTAATGAAGAGTCTTAGTCTGGCAGTACAGCTTCAGTCTATGTTTATCTTGGTGGCAATGGGCGTGGTGCTTTTGTTTTGAAGAACTTCTTAAGTTGCCAAGGAAATAATTATTTCAAATGAATGAATGAAATCAAACGATAGTTTAACTGACTTTGAAAGGACTTTTCTAGAATATTCAAAAAGAAATTTTAAACTTTCCACTTGCCGATGTTGCCATAAAAACCGTAATGCAGATGGGCTACTTTAACCTGCCATAACTCGCTATTAGAAGTGCGCCAAGACTTGCCACCGCTATAAGTGTAGAATGAAGCTGTACCAGTCTGACTCTGATGAGTTGGTAGGCAAGTCACCCAGTTTTGAACAAAAGTTCTTTAAACTAGGTGATAGGTCAAAGTGTAAACAAAACAAAGCATTTCCACTATTGGCATCTAGAGCACTGGTTTTAAGTTTTATTGTTCAGTTCCGATAACAGGAATTATGAATTGTTGGGAGAAACTATCCAATGTGGTCACTACCTTTGTGTATGGGCAACCATCTCACACACAATCATTCCCACCTTTTAAAAAATAGATTGATCCAAGGTCAACTGCTTTCTCATTGGAACTGCATTGTACTATTGAAATAAGTGTAGAGTAAGGAATGCGAGAAGCTAGCAAAAGGTTTTTCACCACTGATTTTGGTTGAACCCATTTCCTTAAGACAAGTAACAGGACATTGGGATGGCTAAAACAGGATGAGGCTACATAATATCCTGTATTGAGAAATAAGATTAAGGAGGTGGTCATTAAGACACCTCATTAAATTGCAAGCATAGACTTAAAGCTTTAAAAAATATGAATTTAAACTGGAAGCATTGAATAACAGACACCAGCAAACTGTACCTACTACAGAAGAGGATGCTGCATCTCAGTATGGCTAAGAAAACACATTGGCCATGATTGTAGGCAAGGAACAATGATTTATAATTGACTAAGATCAAAGTGTATGAATTTTATTAAGAATGGAACGAAGTTGACACTTTTATTAAAATGATGAAACGGAAGAAAAATGGTACTGTCCCATTCAAAACGGTACGAATGGTCAGCCTACTTTAATTGATGTAATCAATTCTGGCAACTTAGCTACAGATCTCCATATAATCCCTATGAAAGGGAATTTGTAACACGCATCTTCCCTACCCGATGGAGAATTTGTCAGATTGGTTTGGAACGTGGTCGCAGAAAGACTAGGTCAGAATGAACCTATTCATTCTTTGTGTTTCATCGTCTTTGTGTCAGTGTCCTGTCTTTGTAAATAAATAGATGTTTAAAATAGAAATGGACTCGATGTAATAGTTATTACGTCACAGTAAGTATTAAAGTAAATAAAACAATATATTGGCTTAGTTGACAACAACATACTACAGTACAGTTCCGATAAGAAAGCAGTCAACTTTGTGTCAGTTGATTTTTGAATAGGCGAAAAAGCTCATTAGTAGAAGGCCATTAGGTAAAAGCATGAATAATGATCGCTGTGGATGTTTTCCTCAGCCAACTAGTTGTCACTGCTAATGCTTTTGGCACTGATAGTCCTTGAACCTGAATCTGCACTTAAGGAATAGCCTGAATCTGCACAGTGCTTTTATGTTACTACCAGTCTCCTATTTGTACATACGAACTCTCGTCATCTGACTGTGGTTCAAAATTATGTGAGTGTTGTCCTAGGATCTTTTCCTTCGGGATTGATCCCGGACCATCGTCAATAACCCGTTGTGTTGCTCCAGTATGACATTATAATGGTACTCATGCTAATTGTAATATTCTGTTGTTTTGTATTATTTTAATAGGTTTTGTCACTGGACTTTGCCTTACTTGTAGTTTTGATTACTTTTTAAAGCAAAAACACTTTATTTAATGTATGCTATATTATACTTTGTTCTTCTCTCCTAAGAAGAACAATGTACTGTGGAGTTACTATACAAGTTTATACTGAATGTTTTAAATTGCTTTCAGACCTCATGGCTCCCAGCCTACAGTAGCTGGTAGAATGATTCCACCTATGGGTGTAGCAAGTCCACAACCTGTTGTTCCCCATGGCTATGGTCTTGTTACCGGCCAGGCACATTATTTGCCCCATCCATCCTTTCCTCAGAACTTTCCTGTAAGTAGCTTTAGTCTATTGTTTTTAAAATAGGTTTTCAAGGTCACAATCCTCTCCCTTCCCTCTTTAGTTGCCATGGTAGCATCTGATGTCTCTACATGATGAACTCGCTTTTCCTTTTACTTCCATTAATGTTTGAATTCCACATTCAACCTCCACAAATGAAGTGGGGAAATAAATTTGTTGCTTCAAAATGTTACTATGGTCACAGAGTAAGGTTGGGTGCGGGAGGGCACAACCTTGATACACCAATTAAAAATTAGAGCATATCGTAGTTTTGCTATTAAAATCTTGTAACTTCGATTTCTTTGGTTTTTGAAGTTTGACACTGGAATGGCAATTATTGTCATTTTGATGCCTTAACCAGTTTAATGGTTTCTCACTTCTATTGTATTTTGAAAATTTGTTGCGACAAATCAATTTACTTGATCTGCTCACAGCAGATTTTTTTTCTTTTTCTCAATTTGGAAAAATTCTAAAATTAAATTTGCCTAGAAAGACTAATGGTGTCGTTTTGACACTGAGCAGATCTTCCAGTATGAATCCTCTCTTCATTCTGCAAAAAAGACCATAGAATAACAATTCAAGCAGATTTCCAACCCCTGTTTATTTAATAGTGCTTTTTATTAATTTATTTGACCTTTAATGTATTACTTTCCCTTTCAAAAGTGGAAATGGGTCAGTCTCTATTGTTCCTTTACTTCTGAGTTGGTGTGTGGTTAACAATTATTTTTCCAATTGTTATTCATTATTGATTTTTCACTTAATTGGCATAAAAATGATGATTCTCAAAATGTTCTGAAGAAATCAGTTGCAAGAACTCTTTGAACAGGAATCTGATTATGTTGAGCTTTCTTATTCTAATTTGGATTCAGATTAAGAAACCAGATTACAGGAAAATCAACCATATGTAGCTAAAGAAAATGACTGATTTTCTTGACATAATTTGGTTTTATATCACTCAGGATGGCGCTATAATGGGTGAATGATTACTTTGCTGCTAGAAATATTTTATGTTAGTTGCGGTCCTATTAATTTCATCAGTTAAAATGTCAGTGAGTTTCATTCTAGGTTCAGTCAATGTATAAAAGCATCAAAATTATAAATCAATCATAGCGGGAAATTTATGATACGTAGGAAATTTGAAATTAAAAATTGTAATTCACGTACAACCAATGGACACATTGTAAATAAGGTATGTATATATTTTAAATTTAGTAAATTAATGACATAAATATTGTGTTGCTAAACAAATTTCAGAATATCACGACCTTATGTGTACTTGACAAATATAACAATAGGTTTACTTACACTTTTTTGGGCATAACTGACTATAAGCTTATGGTAATACTGTACAATAAACCCTATATTGCCTAAAATGAAAAATTATAAGGATGTCATTCAGATATTGTCACTATTTTACGTTATTTATGGGTTAACTTAAAGCTTACAGATGCTAAAACAACACCAGCAACCATTTAAGGGTAACGGGAGTGACTGCCATTCTATTAAACATTATTTGGTTACAAATATGCATACTAAACTTATTTCTAAAGCTCTTGAGTCTAAATGTCTTATAAAGCCCTTTATCAGCATATTTTGAGATCTTGTATCGCATATCTGGTCAACTGTTTGGAATGTAATTCTTCATTGCTCCAGAATTTTTTTTTAAGACTTCTGAAGTTTTAACTGTAAAATGATAAGTTTTTGCATTGAATACAATATGTGTCTCTCTATATTAAAAAAAAGTTACCGCCGCCGCAGGATTGAAAAATGTGTTGTTAAGCTCGATTCTTAGACGGATTCCCGAGAAAGTACTGATCGGAAAAAAATGAAATTAACATGCTTTGTTCTTCATCGTATTCCCTAGATAATTATTAATATTTTTTTCCGATGCGGCTATTAGTTTAGGTTTTATTAAGTGTTAAAGTTGAAGTGAAATTTCTTCCGCGAGTGAGCAAAACACATTCAAATTTTCAGTCTTCAGTCGTGAGTTTTTTTTTAAGAGTACCTCTCAACGTAAATTTTTGCAGCTCGTCGAGTTTTTTTTAAAATTTCAATTTGGTTCTTGATAATATTTTTTTGAAATTCGGGAAAAATCGGGACATTTTTGTTACTTTTTTTTAAAACTGCCGTATCTATATCTTATTACTATTAGTTTTTAATTTTTAAAATATCGCAGTATACCTCAGAATGTACTCTTTCTTACGGTACTATTATTTTTTAAATCGGTTAATAATTAAATTGGGTGCAATCAAAAGTTGGTGATACAAAATTCGGAATCTTTGGATATTTTCGCTTCTTTTTGTCACAACAGTTATATCTACAGAAAAAACCATTATTTTTTAACTTTGAGAACATCACTGAATACATTACATTACACTCTTTCTTATGGTACAATTATTTTTTAAATTGGTTAATAAATAAAATCGATGCAATTAAAAGTGGGTCATACAATTTTCGGAACTTTCAGATCGTAATTTCCGATAAAAAACTAAAACTGTCATATCTACATCGCATTACTATTAGTTTTTAATTTTTAAAATATCGCAGTATACCTCAGAATGTTCTCTTTCTTACAGTACAATTATTTTTAAAATTGGTTCATAAATAAATTGGATGCAATCAAAAGTTGGTGACACAAATTTCGTAATTCTTATTTCGCGCAGCAAATTCGCGGAGCATTGCATTCGCGGAGGGTTGTATTTTTTACTATCGGGTTTGCCAGATATCAAATTTATCGTAGCACCAATTGCCATGAAAACGATTTCTTTTTATTTGGCGAGGAAAAAGGCTTGCTTTTTTCCCTCTGTTTTCAGACGGTTTACCGAGAAAGTACAAAGTACAGATCGTAAAGTTTTTAGAATAACACGGTTTACTTTAAATTGTACAGGGAACAAGATGCAGAAGATTTTTTACTGATGCGGCTATTAGTTTATTGTGCATTAAGTGTTAAAGTAAAAATAAGTCAAATCACTTGCGAAAGAGGTATTGGTTTGCGAAGCAAACCAAACGGGATTGCGTAGCAATCCCCGGGGGTTGGCGAGCAGGTTGAGAAGCCCTCGCTGTGACGTCATGGACCGGAAAGTGAAATTATGATAATGCAAATTGTTCAGATAGTTTCACTGTGCGAAAGGAATGTTGGTTTGCGAAGCAAACCAAATGGCATATGTAAAAGAAGTGTTGGTTTGCGAAGAAAACCAAATGGGATTGCATAGCAATCCCCGGGGGTTGGCGAGCGTAAGCGAGCAGGGGGCGGAGCCCCCTAGTTATTAAAATATTTACAATAACAAAGAAATTTGCATTTTTATATGTAGATGGATTTGGGTCTACTAGATAACAATGTCTATGTGTCTATGTCCAATTTTAAAATCAGTGTTTTCATTAATTGATCATTTATTAATACAATCAAAACACTAAAATCATATGAAAGCTGCACAATCCATTAAGATTTTGCTTTTGTATACACACATTGAAGTTTGTTAGATAGCATATTCCTATTTCTGCATAGTAATGAATGTAAGATTATATATTGCTGTGGCTAATATGTGATACCTTGTAAGTGCAAAATACCAATTTTACAGGAAGAGCAAAAAACTGTATAAAATCGAATACTTGGTACCATTAAAGTATACATTTTTCCATTTTGTTGATCTGATGAAGACAAGGTCTCACTTCACTGATGCACCTATTTGTTGCGAAACTCATGGTTCGCAAAAACTAGGTGCAATCAAGAAAATGCCACTTACGAGGTATCACATATTTGCTGACGATATATTAAATCAGACTAAAGAGCCAAAAGGAAACATTTTTTAACAGTTTTTTTAAATAATTTTGAACATACTTATTAACTACTGAATTGAAAAGAAGAAGCAATTACACCACATAACATTTAAATCAATATTAGTTGTTTTGACTGATAAAATTGTAGGATTATCAATGCGTAAGCTGTATTAATAACTGTAGTTTTTATTTTATAATTTCATTATCAATTTCACATAGTTGCAATTTTTATACATTTGTATGCTGCTTTGGTATAAATCGATTTTGCTTGTAGCATGAAAAAGTATGAGTCAATTTATCCTATTTGCACAAATGTGCTGTTAGAAAATTAGTTGTTCAATAAAAAAGATGATTTTTTTAAGTGACTCTATTTTATAGTACATATATTAAGAAGTTTGAATGTATTTTGTGAATCAGTTCACTCAGACTCGTCTTTTGTGAAGTATCAACTCTGCATTTTACAATAAAAATTATAAAATGCTATATTAATTATACATAAAAGCTCCAATTTTTTATATGCAATATAAAGGATAAATTTTATGAAGTGAATCTAATATTTCTCTAGTTAATTGGATTAATTGTTATGTTTTAAGAAACTGGAATTATTTCATATGTCGCTTATTGGGATTTGCTCAAAAACATATCTTTTTGAAAGGGCTTTGAATATTTTTTTTTTGCATTTCTGTTCTATTTATGGCAAAGATAAGAAATGTTCAGTAAAAACTACTAATCTTGAGCAGGTAAAAATAATAAATAAATAAAAGGACTGCAATTTTGTGTGGTACTTTTTTTTTATGTCCAGAAACATGACTTCAAATGCAAAATGTAACTTTGATATAAAAAAAAAATTGTTATAAAAGCTTTTTTTTTTGTATTCATAGTTTGATATCTTAAGCTAATAGAATCAAAAGATTTTGATATCTTTTAAAAATTATCTTTTTTTTAACAATTAAAAAAAATTTGTTTGATTCTTTAATGTTTTTTTATCTTATGCTGTGCTATATTTATTCTTATTAAGAATTATTATTATTTCTAGGAATTCTTTTAATTGTTTTTTGATCATTGAAAAATACTCTGTTTAATTTCTGATGCTATTTATTAGTGTATTTCATCAAAGGATGTAGAACAATGTTTTAATGTTGTAGAACATTCCAAATCGAGTGCCATTGGTGTCTGCAGTTCCAGGTCCTTTACCAGGAATGTATGTGCCTGTTGCCCAAATAAATTCTGGTGTCAGGTATAATAGTTACTTTGCTCAAAACCTATATTTATATTAAAAAATTAAACTAGTTTTTTGACACTGACATGTTTAAATATGCTGTATCAACTAGCAATTTGTTGTATAGATTTTATTTATTTTGGAACCTATAGAACCTAGAATTCAATAAAAAGGAAATTAGATTAACAGTCCATGAAAAAATTTGATAAATTGTGATAGTCTATATCAAATTTAAAAGGGAAACAAACAGTGATAAGTTTCTGTGAGTGTGTAAAAATTATGTTCTGTTTGTAAAATACTATGAAAACTCCCAAGCTTTGCTATATACCAGGAATTCTCCATACTTTTTTCTTATTCCTAATGTGTGCACATAATTTTTCTTATATATTAGTTATGTAAATGTTTCCAATTTGAATTCATGCACAATATTTTAATACCATGTGTTCATTCAAGTGAAACCATTCTAATTAATAAAATCATATCTCTGGAAGTATTTTAGAAATTTCTCCCCACTTATGCTTATGAAAAAATTGTAATGAATACATATTAAAATTCTTTGAGTCAACTGTAGTAGGAATAAATGTTTTGACAATAACTTGAAAATTGTGTTACTTTTCTTCTGGTAATTGTCTTAATTCATTCCTATAGATATCTTCCTAAACAGAAATACCGCAGTACGATGTATTGCAATTTATCAAGTCACTTGTGAGAAATATACTTTAATAGTTTTTCTAATTAACAGTGTCCATTGGATATTATGTCAATAAAATAAGGTTTAATGAAAATACTATACCAAATAAAACCTGTGTGCTTACAGTTCTCTGGGAAAAAAACATATTGTTAAGAATATTAATATTTCTTTAATTTAAGGAAACTTTATTTTTATGGTTTGAGAAATCTTAATTCAATGCTGAATTTATCATTTCAGAACAGCAAATATTGACCCTACAAAGTTAATAGAAGAACAACGAAAATTAGAAAAAGAAAGAAATTTTCAAATGCAACAACAAAGACTGAAACAGTTTACCATTGCTGGGAAGAAAGGAAATATAAATGCTGAAAGTCTTATTGACAGTATGTTTGGGAAAGTACAGCCAAAAGCAAGCTCTTCACCCTCCAATCTTCCTGTGAAACCTGTTGGTAAATAATTTTTTAATTTATAGTTTTGTATTTGATTGCCATGGTAGCATCTGCCATAAAAGATACTACAAATGCTAACTTCAGTTTTTCCAATTTACTTCATCCTTTTTGTGCTTGGATTTTACCTTAACCCTCTACAAATGAATCTTGTCCATAATTGTAGTGTTAAATGAATTCATTGAATTTCAGTTGCAGCAGACTCGTAGCTTGAGGTAGACTGAACTCAGGCTTCCTTGATGGACTTGGTTTCTTATGTTTAGTTATCTTTATAAATTACATATTATAAAGGCATAGAATTCTTTTGTAATATCCCATGTGTTATTTTCTTTAAATACAGTAACAATACATTTTTTCCATTGCCAGCTTGTGGATAATGTCCCACAATTTTTAACTAAACAGTTTTTAATCAATCATTCACCATGAAATGTGAAAGTTTTTTATTAATACCTTACCAATTACGAACAATTACATCATGGTATTAAGGGCAAATTTGTGAGCCACTTTGCATTGCCCGGAGCACAACTGGGGTTGGATTCACCTTACAACACATTTTCTTGCCGTACATTTCAGGCCCAAACCTTTTATCGATAGGCCGCACATTTATTCAGGATGGACAAACATCCATGCCTTAACCCCTTAGACTTTTTTATGCCTTCAATGTATTCACAGTAACTGAATGCATTAGTTATTTTGTCGTGTTTTTTTACGAGGTTATTTCTGTTGTACTATTGATAGTATGTTATTACTAATGTGGTAACTAGTTTTTATTTTGAAATTTATTTCCAGGATTCATTACAAACGAACCATTAAAGTCATCAAATCCTTACAGTGAAAGTATACAAGCCTCCCCTTTTAATGTAAATAAAGTAGAAGCTTATCCAAGTGCTCCTTTTAAACAAGAGAAGAAAGATAAAAAAGGTAATGTGTAAAGACTTCAATTTCGCATGCTAGTTACTTTATCTCAAGATCTTATCTTTCCAGCCTTATTTCCTACTTAAAATATTCCCAGGCGCATCCTAACCTAGGGTTGTCATAAAGTTTTCATTTGGATACAACATTTTGATTTATTTTAAATCTAAAATTATTTAACACAAGTGCAAAGTTTCCTTTGGTGTATTGACACCTTTTTATTTGGTTCTTGAGCTATTTTATTTTTTATATTATCTTAGTTTTTCAGGGTGGTAACAGAACCTGAAAAACTGGGAAATCAGGGAATTCTCAGGCAACTTTTTAATTCTGGAAAAATCAGGGAAATCTCAGGGAAAATTTCCAAATTTTACAAAAAATCAGGGAAATTTTGACAACTTAAACGGCTACCATTATCATTTATTTAGAGATGCACTGTTACGAGTGCTTTTGAGAATCGAATAAATCATATTCGCCAAAATCGTAATTCGAATAAAGAACCATGGTGTCGTAATTTTTAAACACCGCGAAAACCGCCTTCGTTGTTTCTAAATTACAATTTTAAAATTTAAATACAATTTTAAAATTTAAATACAATTTTAAATTTGTGTAACTAATGATGTTTTTTGTGTATTAAATTAGTTATTTTTGTTTGCAATTACATTTTTGTAGAATTTGTTATGTATATTTGCAGTTGGTTTTGAGGAATAGTATGATAATGTAGGGTCAGGTGTAAAAAGTTCATAATCAAAATATTTTGCATTTTTTCTCCATTTTTTTTCAATTATAATTATAAGAGTTCCATTAAGGGTTCCAATTCTTACAATAACAATTAAAATATCTGTAGAGAAAAAATACAAAATATTTGTGGAGAATGATCCTTTTACACCTTCTGACCATAAATATTTAAAAACAGTGTTGTGTGGATACTGTATATCGATACCAATCACAGATCACAACATTTCTTAGGGAACTGTTAAATCAGGGAAATTTTTGTGAAACTACCAGGGAAATCATGGAAATATCAGGGAACTTTTTTTCAAGGATTTTGTTGCCACCCTGTTTTTTGACCCCCTTTCCCCAAGCAGCCCTTCTGAACACAGCTTGGAAAATTCAGTTTTAATACTGCATGAAAACATTATCTTACAATAAGTAGCAGAGCCAAAATTTCCAGACACCTATCTGGATCTCTTCAAAATATATCATGTCTGATGCTTGTTGTAATAAAACCACTTGTTATCAGGGCTGCAGTAGCCCAGTTGGAAGAGTAACTGATTAGCAACCATAGTGTTTTAAATTTTAAACTCAATCCAACCAAAGACTTATGTACATGGTGGCTGGTACGCCTAAAATGTGTTGTTGCCTCAAATGTCCTCACATTGGAGTGGTATGGACGCTTGGGGAGCCAGCTCAGGCATGACCTCATCATCTGACTGGTTCAAAATGACAAGATTTTGTCCTCATATCTTTTCCTTCGGGATTGATTAGTGTTGTGTCAGAGTGTGATGTTAATTGAATCATCTACCTTCCTAAAGTGTTCTTGGATAAGTTGCTTGGAGTGCTAATGAGACTGAAATAATTCTCATGTTTGAATTCTGATGTAAAATTGATGGGTTTTTCAGCAACTATATGAATACTAATATTTTATTTTACATTTTTAGATTCAATTTTATTTTGGTGTATCTATTTATGTACTTACATATTTATGTATATTTGTTCTTAGAACTTGATGCTATGATGCTTGAGTGTTCCGATTTGAGTGGTCCACAAAGAGCCAATAAGTTTTCTAAACCTGTTGTCAAAGAACTTACTCCATCTGCTCAACAAAAGTATACATTTGCATCAAGTAATAAGGCTAGAGACTGGTCAAGCCTTCAAGGATTCGATAAAGTATTTGTGACACGACCACGTAAGTGTACGCTAATATGCTTGCCTACCTTTTCTTTGAGTAGTAACCTGGACTACTGGTTGCTTGAAGAATCTTATTAAAACAATTTATTGCATTTATAGTAAAATGTATTGCTCAAAATTATTGATAGAGATATAACTTAAAATTGTTTGTGAACACATTTGAAAAAAAAGTTTCAAAACTAAACCATTAAAATGAAATAATCCCACACAATTTAAACCATTCAGTATTCATGAGGCACATCAGTTGAATATCGCTCATTTAAATTATACTTGGGCACATGTAGGTATTTGATAAGGAGCCTATCATCTCAACTAATACTGTGGCCTGCCATTTAACTTGGGCATGAAATGCAGATCAAGGTCCATCTAAAAGTTTAAGTTGCTTATCAGATTTCTAAACTTTCAAAGAGCTAAAATGTAGGAGAGAATTTCTAAATTATTTTAAAAACAAATACATGCTTTTCATCTGAATTTAAAAAGCAGTTTCATAGTCATCATTTGAAACATTATTTGTATATAGATATATTTTTTAGGCTTTCCAGAGTGGTGCCACAAAGAAACTATTCCTGAGCTTTATAGGCAAATTGAAGCCATTGTTACCAACAACGGCATGCATGCTCCTGATACTAAATTACTGTTTCCTATACTCATATCATCTGGCCTGCCTCATCCTTCCTTAGGGCAAATATGGGAACTTGTCAATCAGTCAGCACCTGGACATTTGACTGTTGAGGAAATGTATGCAGCCTTGGCTTTGATTGCTGTTACACAGGTAAAAAATAACTTTATTTTACATCACAATTTTGTCATTTCTAAAAAAAAATTATATTCACATTTATTTATATTTGTATTTTATTATTTATATTTATATTTCATTATTTATATTTACATTTTTTTTAATGAAATTAAAATATGTGCTAGATTTGTACAGTACAAAGTACCAAATCCGGATGTTTTACCAACCAGCGTTTTTCTCACTTTTTCCCATCTTTCCGTCAATTTTTAAAGAATAGGGAGGTAAACCTGAACCTAATTGATGAAACAACACAAATTAATGGACATGTTCAGAGTAAATACCACACAGAAAAATTAGAAGATTTGCAAGTAAAATTTCTTGCACTGTATTAAAAAATTTTTTCCCCTCATAAAAAATATTCCTATTTATATATATGCTGTTTTACTATTACAAACGCAAAATTCGCACAAGGGAAGTTAGATAAAGGTTTTTTTGACAAAAAAATGCAAGTTACCCGAAATCCGGAATGGGTGAGGTCCGAAGAATTAAGGATTATGGACTTTGTACTGTACATTATATATTTTTTCAGGTGAATGAATTTATCTCAAGTGCAACTGCTAAAAAAATTACTATATCTGGGCTTGTAATTTACAAATTGCTCAGCTGAACAAAATATATATTAAATAAAGACATTTTCTGTCTCAAAAAAAATAATTTTGAATTAAGTATTATAACAGATTTGGTCAATTGGATTTTACTGTGGTGAACACAGTGAGGAACATAATGTTGCTATAAAGGATTTATTTCTATACATATACAAACACACTATACTCTATTTACAGTCCAAGGACATCACATTGTCCACTCCGAATCACTGTTCTAAACTGAACTTAGGATGCTACAATTACCCCATTTTGTGTTTGCTGGTAGACTTACAAGCATATGTGTATTGAATTTCGATTAATTTATATTTTTATATATGTTATTCATTTCACCAATCTTAATATAGAATCCCCTCTACAACAGAACACATGTGATGGGATTCTCACCAGAAAATTCAAAACAAATCAATGCAATAATTTAAAATAAGAAACATGTATTTTTATGTTTAAGAAACGTGAGTATAAATATATGAATTGGTAATAAATATGTTGGTAAATGCAGTTTATTATGAAAAAAAAACTATTTCCTCAATTACAATAAATAACTGACAATATTTTTTAATATTAAACTATTTAGAAGTATTAAACTATTTGACTGATGTCAGTTTAGTATTTCAGAATCCATTCTGTAGGATGGCGCCTGAACTAACTTTTCAATTGAATAATTATATTAGTTTCTATTTAATTAAGTTGTGTGTTACTATAATAATATGCATAAACTTTCTTAAAAACTTCATTAGAAAACATAATGTTGTAGAGAGAGATAATTTATTAATAATGTATTAGTTATACCTGTGTGATTTCATTAGCTACTGAAGGATGTGAATCAAACCAGGCATCCACTTGTGATTTCTAGTCACAAAAATAAAACTCATTGTTTCAAATACAAGTGCACAAACTTGCGACTAAACAATCACAGCGATTTAAAAGTTGCAACTGGGTCCTATTCGCTGTGACGCAACTGTCGCTCTACCCTGTGAATCACATGAACAGATATGGACATACACCCACTTGCGAAAGTTTAGTCGCAGTTCTGAAGCAGTCTTGTTCTGTTCTCTGTTTAAAACACTGCAAATACTTGTTTAAAATGTCTGACAATGAATCTACCAGAGGTGATGATGAACGAATATGAAGAGTAATTGATACTGAGTTACTTATTTAAAAAATTAAAAAGAAGAAGAATTTAAAGAAATAAAAAATTGTTATTGATGGACCAATTATTCTCATCAATTCATCAAAACTGTTTTTTGTCATTCGGTAATACTGGAAAAACTTTGCAGGGGGTGCTCACATAAATCTTCAAATAACTTGTAAAACTGCCCTTTCAATAATAAAAAATAGTATTAGTTGGCATGGTGATGGCATTTTTAATTGTCTACTTTCATGACTTTTTTGTTATATGATCCTTATAAATGTAGCTAAAACCTAAACCCACGTAAATCAGGGATGTCATAGGCTTTAAAAAGCATTAGAAAAGCCTGATTTTTAATTTTAATTTCAAGGGCCATTAAGAACCATTAAGCTTTGAACCCTTAAACAGCTTTGTTTTTTAGAAGGATACTGCATAGTTTATTTCACCTACATTCAAACACATGGTGGATGATACTCATCCATCATAAAAATCAAGGACCTAACATTTGTTGTTTAGCCAGAAATTGACTTTTAATAACTGGGTCTTTGAGACCCAAACTTAGCAAGTCTCTTAAAAATTTCTTCACAAGTGCACTCACAAGTTTATCTATTGTAATCTCTAGGTTGAATTTAGTTAAAAAAAAAAATGAAAAATAGCCTTGAAAACCCTTCTGAAAAATTTCTATAGAATTCTATAAAAAGTTTAATTCAATGTAGTCTAGAATCCTATAGAATTATGGGCCTTTTTTCTATAAGCTGTATAAAGTAACCTCTTTAGAAAGTTTATTGAAATCTCAAGAAACCTCTATAGAATTATATTGAAGCTCATTTCTTTCATTTCGCAGCTTTACTTTTCTATAGAAATTTTTATAGAATCAGCTCTTTTTCCCTATAGAGTTCTATGGAACTCTATAAAAAAATTTTTCATAAAGGAAAGTCTTAAGGCCCTAATTTTTCTTTTCTTTTGAGAGCAGGAATATACTTGTATGGAATTAAAACTATGAATTAGTTAAGCAGTAAAGTAACTATTTTAATCTAAGATTAGTATTTGGATGAATCCTTGTGAATTATCTTTACTTATAACTCTATTTTTCACTTTTACTTAAGGCTGGGCATCCTGTGAAAACAGCTGACATCCTACATCAACTTCCAGCATGTCCTATTCCCCAACTTCAGTGTTTTGCGAATCCGCCTCCAGCAGAAGATAGACCGGTGGATTCTGTGGATTCCCAAAGTTCAGGAGAAAAGCTCTTCCCTTGTGACGAGACAGTAAATCCACCACCGAATTCTCATCAAGTAGTAAGACCCTCTGCTATTTCTCTGAAAGATACCAGCTACCCAGCTGCTCACAAATCTATCCCTGAGACCGCGGCTGAAAATAAGAGTTCAAGGAATGCTGCAGCATCTGGTTAGAATGTTTTTGTTTTTAAATTTGTGTTGTGTTTTAATAGTTATTCTCTCTTAGTGTAAGAATTAAATACTTGATTTGCACTCAAAAGCGTGAATCTATGAAGCAATGCTAAAATTAACCCCCATAAAATATTGTTTTCCACCACCCTTAACATAGAGCCCTCAGGGGCACATCTTCAGGTGTGTACAGGCTTCATAGACCCAAGGTAATTGTGATACTCTGTCATTTTGTTTCTCATGGGGTATATTGACAGGGTTCCCATGGGTCAGGAAAAACCTGAATAACTCGGAATTTTCAGAAAATTTATCTTTGTCCAAAAAATTAGGGAAAATGACGAATTTTTGTCTAAAACCTGGAAAATTGCCTGACCTGGAAAATGATTAATTATGGCTTCTCAGACGCTTTGAAGAAAAATAGCCAGTTAGATTGTACAGTTTCGTATCACTTTATTTTATGAATTGAATTTTTCAAAAGATTTTAAAAGAAAAAGTTAATATTTACTTGGTAAAAAAATTTTATTTCGTCCACTGGCTTCAATTGAAGAATGTCATGTCTATGATACATTAATTCACGCATTGAATTTCAAGTAAAATAGGTTGGATTATATGAATAAGTTATTTAAATGCAAAATTACTTGTGCTTTGTGTATTAATTCTTACAGTGTATAACTTTTAAATTGGTATTTATTTCTGGCTATTTAATGCTAAATTATTTCTTGGTTTTTCACCTTAAAAATGTTGTGAATTGCTTAAGTATGACCTGGAATTTTGTAAATATTTGTCTGGAAAACCTGTAAAAGTCTGAGAATTTTATTTCTGAAATAGAATGGGAACCATATTACTGTCTCCAGTCATTATTACAGTGTCCAGTCCTGGTGTCATGTTACTGGATACCCAAGCAATCTTTTCCTGTTTTCATCCCTTGATATTATATTGCGTGGTCAAATATGGTCCTTCTGCCGTAGAACCTCCAATTCCACCAACCTGCATCCATCCCATTAGTCTATTCCTAATCCTCTTTTTTCCAATCAGATCGAGGCTTTGCTGGCTCTGGCAGAAATAAAAATATACATGCATGTCGCTATCTCATGGTAGAAGTTCATCAATTTTACAAAAGGAAGTCTGGTTTTAATATCACCAATCTACTTTATATATTGATTGCGACCAGCTTGTTGCCAAACAGCATAAATAAAATATAAGAGAATGAAACCTTATACTCCTGTTCGCCATCTTTGTGGTGTAGGTGAAGGTTTCGTTGAAACCAAACAACCAACCAATATTATCACTGTTGGTTGGTTTCTTTCTGTTACTTCCGAAGTCATAGTAAGTCAAGCCAGCAGTTTTTAGTCCCAAGATAATTTATTACATGAAAAGGGACACGATACATAACATATAAATTACATGACCAGAAATCATTGTCTGGTAAGTAACGACGGTAGTGCAGATTAACTTAATCCGGAAGAAAAACAAATCAGCCTCCTCCCGCTCGTCTTTCTCAACACTCTCCCCTGATCTTGGCAACCCTTCACTGGGTTGTCGCGATTGTCACTCGCCAATCTCTCCACTTGGTGACAGCTTCCTGACAATCATACTCAACAGTTGTCTGTTTTGTGTTAGGTGCGTCTCGGCCAAATATGCTCCTTGCACCATAAAACCCCAAACAATCAACCCTTAATATAGAATATCCTTTCTTTTTCACCTCTACAAAAATGAGTCTATGTTTCTTTGTTAACTCATTCCAGCATATGGTTCACTATACTTCTTTTCACCTTTTCCATCTAACTAACCATGACTTCAAATATACCTGCATATGCAATGATATGTGTCTTCTCTTTTTGGTCGCAGATGCATTCTACCTCTACATTTAAAATGATGTGTGCAGAAATCCCTCCTTTTTTATGCCAATAAACTTTTTGAAAAAGTCTCCTAATTCAATGATCTTCCTCTAAATGCTTAACCCCTGGTGGACTAATTTTTAACTGTTCATTCAATCACGAGCCTCCTTTGATTCTTTGCTCAGAGCCTTTCCAAAGATTCTTCACACAATGCAGAGCCTCACCACTACTATATGTTGCTATGTCACCTTTACTGAAGGATTTAATGAAAGGTTTCCCATAATTTTTTGTACACAGGTTGATGTGTACACAGGGGTTAGTGCATGCTACATCGTCTATTTTGACCTCAAATGTCCTCACGTTGGCGTGCTGTGGAAATTTGGAGTGTGAAGTACCAGTTCACAGGTGGGATTTCATCATCTGTCCATGGTTCAAAATTACGAGTTCTCCTCACATCTTTTCCTTTGGTATTGATCGCGAATTGATGCTAATATTACGTTGTGTTGCTCCATTGTAATGTTAATTACTAATTATCTATGCTCTGTTCATAATAGCTCAAATTTTCTTTCACTTTAGGATCAGGTTTTATTAGCTCTCCTGATGACGATTTTGATGATTTCAAATCAGCAACTCCCACAGCCGTCAACTTCTCCATGCATACACCATCATCAGATTCACTCCCTGCTGAGGATGAGTTTGCAGACTTCCAACAAGCACTGCCCGCGTCTTCTGCAGCCGTCACGGGCGCAGGTCCAGCACCGTTCGGAACTGCAAACCCAACAGTGAGCGCAGAACAAGATCTCATGTCTCCAGAAGAGGACAAGTACAGCGTGTTCCGTTCGCTACAGGAGCCCGAAGAGACCAGTGATTGGGGAGATTTCTCCAATGCTGCAGTGAGTTCGGAAGCCCCCGAAGTGTTCGACCAGCCTGAAGTGGTGGATAGTGCCATGAATGTCAAACCACCTGACGTCAAGGCCAATCCCGCCATGCCTGTGACTCAGAGTGCCGTGATTGGTGGCCTTTTCAGACTCAACACATCAGTTGCAACGAACACCGTGAAAGAGGACAGTGACTTTGGTGATTTCCTGCAAGCTGACGCAGCAACAGTTTCGATTTCCAATCTCGCGACGCAATTCGAAAGCCTTAATACCAATTTTGCTGACTTTTCCAATTTCAAGGAAACAGATACTAACCAGATACCATCCATCGGCCCCACCGACAGTTCGCGACTCGACGACGAGTTTGGGGATTTCGCAAGCGGTTTGCCACCTGTGGGTAAGCCGGAGCTTGGACATGAGTTCCTTTTCCATCATTTGAAGGACAACATATCATTAGCAGAGACCCAATCTGTGTCCAGTTTGGAGTTGGGGACTTTTGATGGTGGTGGCCATAGTGGCGAGTCCAAATCGTCTCTTAGTAGACAAGGCTCTATTCCAAGTCTGGATCTTAAGAGTACTTATTTGGAGGGAGCAGATAATGATGACTTTGGAGATTTCCAGACTCAAAGTTTTGTTCAAAGAGCATCTAAGTCACCTTCTCCTGCCAGTGAAGTCAAAGCACCAGAGAGTCGTAAGTTTAGTTTATTTTACGTTTTAATCTGCTTTGTTACAAGGTTTTTTCGAAGTCTGTATCTGAGATGAATGAATACTTGATAGATCTATTTTTCAAATGTAGTTAGATTCCATAAGCTTTTTTTTTTTATCGTCGGTTTAGTGCAAAACTCAGTAGCTGATATTTGTTGATACTAAATGCTTTTTTTCATGATGATGACAAATAAATTGTCGTTTTGCAATCAGTTTTAATAAAAATATAACATTATCAAAATATTTATAATTTTAATTTTTGATCTAAAAACTAAGTCTTGAATCAGCTGTGTTGTAAATTTATATTTTTGTTGATTAATGAGTTTCTTCTCTAAGCTGACAATATGTATGAATTGTTTTAGGATTTAATCATTTTGTTCTAAATTTTTCATTTGTAACTATGATCTACTCTGACAATGTCACATTTAAAAATTTTATTTCTTTTAGATAATTCTTCCAACAGTGCTTCACTTGGATTACCTTTTCAAAAGTCTAGAACTGTACCTTTAGCTGACAAATACAGTGTGATAAGAGCAGAACAGGTTTGGAAAATATCTCTTCTTCAATATGGTGAAATGATTTATTTATATATAATTTGAATTAAGGTATATTAACAGTTTTATGTTAGATAAAGTTACAATGGGACACTATACATCATCTTGTTTCAGAAAGGGTGAAGGTCCAGATGCATTTGTCAGTGCACTCGTATGTGTGTGCTCTTTCCGTGTCTTAAAAATTTAAAAATATTAGTTTAAAATATGACTCTTCTGCTAGTTTCTTATGTTAGTGAATTTTTCTCTAGTTTTGACAGGAATAAAAATATATAAAATAATTAGAAATCTTCGAATCGTTAATTAAATAATAAACTGTACAGTAAATTTTTTAGGCATTAATGTTATTTTTAGGTCAACAAAATCGGGGATCCAATAACAACTCGGAAGACTTCTAAATAGCTTTTAGCAATAAGGAATTGTTCTTTAAATGATTATAAACACTTGAGACTTTTTGAACCACTTTGCCACTCTGAAAGTGACACCTCTTTGATCAACACCACTTTTAAAAGTAAAATTAGTTTATCTGTCAAAAAACTGGTTAATTATTATGCACTCTATCTAAGCATGAAATCGATGACTCAAATGAGATCACTTTCCAACATATAGTGTGCATGAACCTGGTCCTAAATGTCCACACACATTTGAAATTACTCTAAATATGATTTGAGAATAGCATGGGAACTGTAGAAGAACATGGAGAAAGATGGGAACAGTTCGAGAGTAACAAGCAGTTTCCAAACAGGAAGTTGAGCTATAGCAAGCAGTTTATGAACAGAAAATAGGTGTGTATAGCAGAGCACGTTACAAATCACGAACAGGAAACAGAATGAGTCAAGAATTGTGGGATGAACAGCTGTTTCAAAACTTAATATAATGTAACAAAAGGCTTGTGGTGCAAATTACAGCAAAGGAAAATGCGAGAAAAAAAAACTACTTTCTTTACAAAATTCTAATTTTATTTGGTAATATTAAAATCAAAGAAAAATGCAATGTTCTTTTTACAAAAAGAGGGAAGAACAGGTCTTTGTGCCCATAGCTGACAAATATAGTCTGATATGAGCTGAACAGGTTTGGAAAATATCTTATTCTTCAATGCACTGAAATAATTTATTTTTGTATAAAAAGAGCATAGAATGGGTTTTTGTGAAAAGAGAGAACAGGTTGTTCCTGTTGTTTTTAAAGAACAGGTGAAAGATCATAATGTTAGTTTTTTCTTTATCCCTTACATAAGACAAACTTAGTGCTTTTTATTAATTTTGATTTTGTTTTTTCTGTTCTCTTTTTGATTTTTTGAAAAATTTCCAGGCCTATAAGACAGGAAATAAATTATTTTACAAATTTGTAAAAGGAAATCTTGTTATGCATAAAATTAAACTAAAAGGGTATTTAAGATATAAAATACATTATTTTTTATTATGTTCAGACAAATCTTAGAATTTAAGGATGAAATTAAACAAAATTCCTCTGGATACTATCTTTCTCTAAAAAATTTTTTGATGCACTATTCAACTGTTCTATAAATCTGTATGTTGAAGTCTCCAAATGTCAGACAAAATTCACACTATTTATTTTGTTTAATATTACAATCTACGTATCCCATATTTGGTCCAAGTATGTTATTGGATTCTTGAACCATTGTAATATTGCTCAGTGGAAGAGTATAATCATCTTGGCTAATGTCATTTTTCTCAATATTAATTAAAATTTTGGATTCATGAAAAATGTTTCAAAAAGAGCCTTTTAAAGCAGTTGTGCAAGCCCAGATTAAAGGCAATGTCATTCAATTAAACTTTACAAAATATCCATGATTCAGTGGCATAAGTGCATTTTCGCAGGAAATCAAAATGAATGAATCTCGAAACAAACGAAGGTCATTCGAATGTGTTCTCTCCAATTCTAGAGACGGGAGATGAAAAAACTTGGCATGGTTCCAAAGGCTGACGTGAGGGCGAAAAGTCTAAATTTTGAAGTTTCTTCATTTCGTGGAAGAAGTAAGAATGGCGAAAAAAACTATCAAATTCATTTTAAAATGTTCTAGATTGAATTTTAAAATTCGTCTTGACCCTAAAATTGCAAAAAATTTGGACTACATGTGTGCCAAATCCCATTACTGTAAGCGCCATAGGTTCGTCAGGACGTTGCAGCCAAGAAGCAAACAAACACTTTCTTTTTTAATAGTAGAGATAACATTTGGTTTTAATATTGTTTGTTTATAAGTTATGGGCATGGTAGCCCAGTTGGTAGAGTCAGATCAGCTACTGGAGAGCTGTGAGTTTGAAACTTGGCACTACCAAAAAAAAAATATTATTTACATGGGAGCTGTGCACATTAAATCTGTTGTGGTCCCGAAAGTCCTGTTGCCATGGCGTGGCAGTTTGTAAAGTTGAATGTCATCTCGGGTGTTGACCTCATCTGATTGAGGTTCAAAATCACGAGGTGTTGTCCTTGGCTCATTCCTTTCAGGATTGAATGTGGACCATCACAAATAGCTCATTATGTTGCTTCAGTACAACGTAAATTTAATTACCTACCAGCTGTTTATAAATTACTCTAATTAGTGTATATTTCAATCTTAATGAAAATGAACTAGTTACTAAACTTGACATGACTATAGCATCAATATATCATTTCCACAGAGGAAAGAAGAAGATCAACATATCAGCTGTTGGGTTCGTTGTTTGCAGAGCTCAGTTAACATTTTACAGAATACAAAGAAAATATTTAATCAGATGAGTTGTAGCTCTGTTTGTAATGAAGTTCTTCATACAGAAGAAGGTGGAAACTATATCAAAGGTTACTATTTGTTTTTCTTGTTTCTGATATATGAATCATTAATATATTTGTAGTGCTCAAACTTTAGATGGAGCATTGGATATTTAGAATGAATGGGGATGCTATAGCTAATTTAGAATAGCAGATCAGTAAAAGGAGGGCTGCGAGTTTGCAACGTGGCCCAGACAAAATACTGGCATGTGCATGTGGGCTGATGTATGTTAAATCTGTCAAATCCTCAAATGTCCTCACGTTGGCAAGGTGGGGAAGTTTGGAAATTAAGATGCCAACTCAGGTGTTGTCCTCATCTTACTGTGGTTCAAAGTATGAGGTATTGTTATAATATGTTTCCCTTCTGGATTGATCCAAGAACATAAATAATAGCCCATTGTGTTGCTCCAGTGCAATGTTAATTCAATTACCTACCCTTAATATGAATGGTAGTTGCTTTTTAGCATGACTGATATTCTTGATATCCAAAAATGCAGGTTTTTAAATTCCTTAATTATTTTTTTAAACTTAATAAGCCATGAATTGTTTGTTAAAGTTTGTTTTATAAATATATTAACACTTTGTTTATCTCATAGATTGTTTTGTACTCTGATCCCCTTGCATTAAATTTCTTTAAAAATATACAATAACTAAGAAGCCCAGTTTCTCTCAAAAACTCATTGTAAAGTGTAATTAAATTTTTTTTCATTTGAATACTCTGAGAAAATAGTTTTTATCTCTAAATACATAGCTTAAAAATATTCAAAATATCTTCATGTATTCTGGACAAATATCTTTGTTTTTTTTAAATTATTAAATTCTTAAAGTTCTATATCTATTTAATATCAACACTAATAATTTTAATTGATTTATTATGCCTGGTTTTTATTTCCGTTCCATCAGCTTTAGCTGATCATTGTTCACAAGTTGTTCAATCTTTGAATCCATTGATAGTGGCTGCTTGGAGACAAACACAAAATTCATTAAAAAATATTTCCTTAACTAGAGACAATGTTTTCAAAAGCAATGGTTAGTAATCATTGCCATTAATTTTGCAAGCATTGTTCAGATTAGTTGAAAAAATCATTATTGTTTTGGCTATGTAAATATTTTCCTCTTGAACCAAAAAATATCAAGATATTAACTTATCAATCTTAACTAATCATGAATTAGCATGATTGAACTGCATAAGATGCTTTAGATATCCATTTAAATGTGTTCTTGTTATTTTAAAAAATTCAAATTTTTTAATTTGTTTTCTTCATCTAACCAAACACTGTTGTGTACATAGGGTCTAATGTACGTTAAATAAGTCATGGCCTCAAATTTCATCACATTAGCATGATGAGATTGTCATCTGACCGTGGTTCAAAATTACGGGTTCTCAGATCATTTCCAAATATGTCGAATGAAGCAATTTAATCATCATTAATATGCAGGGATGACAGAATTGTACACAATGTTATCGGAAATTATCTTCTAAATCTACTTGCATTTTATCAACTGTGGAAATCCAATTATGTTGACTAAAAGCTTTATCTTTCTCAAGGCGATTACCCCAAATCAGGCGTGGAGAAATTTCCATTCAGTGTATTGATCGCGGACCATCGCCAATCCCGTTATATTGCTCCAGTGCTGTGTTAATTTAACTACCTGCTAACCTTTTTTTCAAAAGTGGAAAACACTCGTTGGTATGTGGGATCAAATGAACACACATTGACTAACTTTTTCAGCTTTTATAATTTTTGCCTTCTTTTTACCAGATGTCATTGAAGTTTACAAAGTAGTACGCCGAATCTCCACAGCATCTAAATCTGCTGGAAAACAAACAATACCTATGCTGGATTTGCTGAAGGAAGCTGATCAGGCGTGGAATACCATCAGTGGATTTTTTGCGGGATCAGCTCTCATGGTAAGATCTAAAAAGAATGAATTTTGTAAAACTTTTTATATACATGCTAGAAATTGTTATGGCCCTCACGACACACTTCCTTTAGGTTTGCACAGGCTTCAATGACCCGAGATACTCAAGTGATCTTTTCTTTTCTCATGGGGCCTATACAGTCTTTAGTTAACACTAGGGTCCCGCTTCCAGAAAGCCCATGTAATCTTTTCCACTTTCTTGATGTTTTTTACTTGGAAGTTGTCTGTCTTGTGTTAGGTGCAGCTATATCAAATATGGTCCTCGTACCATAAAACACCAAAACAACCAACACGTTGTTCTGTATTTGGGTTCACCTGAAGTTGATGACAGAAAATATGTAGGCTATATTACATCACTACATTCAGGGTTCACGATATTTTATCATAAATTTAACTTATAGAGTGATGTGTATTCATAATATTGAGCATACTGGAATCTTGCCAAGGGATGCCGCGATTTCAATATTTTTACTTCAAACCATGGCAACCATTAAAGGAAAACATTGGAATCTGTGGTTAGTGGATTGCCATGAAAACCTGTTTAAAGAAATAGTACTTCAATTTTAAATTTCTTGGTGGGATCTTTAATGTTCATTTCATACTTAATTAGCACATTAACTAACCTCTTCTGAAACTGAATCAGAGTTCCCATAGGTCAGAGAAAACCTGAAATTGTCAGAAAATTTAATATTGTTAAAAAATCAGGGAAAATGACACATTTTCATCTAAAACCTGGAAAATTGCCTGAATGACTTGGAAAATGAGATTGATCATAGCTTTTCAGACTCTTTGGAGAAAAGTAGCCAGTAAGATTCCTACATAGTTTCATATCACTTTAAGTTTATAACTTGAATTTTTCAACTGAATTTAAAAGAAACAATTGATATTTAATAGGAAAATTATTTTGTTTCGTCCACTGGCTTAAATTGAAGAATTTCATGCTTATGATTCATTAATTCAAACATTGATTTGTAAGTCAAATATGTTGGATTATTTGAATAAGTTATTTAATGCAAAATTGCTTGTGCTTTATGTATTAATTTTTACAGTGTATAGTTCTTAAATTGGTTTTTATTATTGGCTATTGAATGCTAGATTATTCTTGGTTATTCATCTTAAAAATGTCGTGAATTGCTTAAGTATGTCCTGGAATTTTTTGTAAAAATTTGTCTGGAAAAGTCAGGGAATTCTATTTTTTCTGAAATAGAGTGGGAACCCTGTTTAATGATAAAATTGATCACCCAAGCTCTCTAAATTAGAAATTTATTGTTCTCTTTATTTAAAAATTGACAGTATTGGAAACTTGAATTTTTAATTTCTTAATATCAATTTTTGTGAATTCAACCATTTGTTTCATTCTTATTAGCATATTTTGTGCTTTAGCGATTTCATTTTGTATCTGAGCAACTAAAACTGGGTTAAAGAGGAAACTTGCTACCACTAAAAAAATGTGCACTTCTAATGCTACTATTTCACAAATTCTTAGGCTATGGAAGTCCTGTGTTTGGATATGACTGACAAGCACCTTTTACTTGTTCAACTCTATCTAATGTGTGTTCTTCTAACCTGTAAGGCACCTATTGCTTGAAAGCGACTGGGCATAACACAAAACAATTTCTTACTTATGAGAAAATTTTATTATTTATTAGTCAAAATGTAACAGAATTTGTAGCAATTTAGTCTTGATAATATTCTATGTATAACAACTGTGTAGTATATTTGAATATTTTAGTGTAGTATATTTGAATATTTTAGTGTAGTATATTTGAATATTTTAGTGTAGTATATTTGAATATTTTAGTGTAGTATATTTGAATATTTTAGTGTAGCATATTAATTATGTGCATTGGTGACAAATGACACTGTCCAATCATTCGAAAATTAATTTTAGATAAATTATTTTTAAATAAATTGTTGGGGGACGTGTGGTGATCCGAGCCTGGTCACATCTGCTTCCACATCCTGGACAGATCGCCCAACTATAGGTGACAAATGTTTCCGTTTCAACGGAAGTATCATAAAATTCCCTCACATTTTCATTTTAGATAAAAGAATAAAGGCATTTTGGATACGAAGGGGAAAATCAACATTGGATGAAAAAAATTTCCCCAAATTTTGGTTTGTCAGACATTAGTGAACAATGGTATTTTAACTTCTCTGTTGAGTTTGCCCTTTTTCATATAAAAGTAGGGCTGACAGTAGCTCTCCTATCTTCTAAGAGTGGTAGAGCTCTGAGTTTAAATGCGTTTTTCTGGAAACCAGTATTTGTTGAGTTTGCCCTTCGTATCCACAACGCCTCAAATGTATCCAAGTACCAAGATGTTCAGACATTGACGTTTATTAGACACTAGCCCGTGCCCGTGGTGTTGGTTTGCTTCGCAACCAACACATTACTTTCTGTATACTTCGCAAACCAACACCATGGGCAACGCCGTGATGTAAGGTATTAATCTGGTGTAAAATTTTTCTGCAGATTTCGAATCCGTTCAAGATGTATTCAATTTAAAAATTAGTTTTTTAAAGAAAATCATATTTTTAGGTATCAATCTAAACTGAAATTTTCCGCAGATTTGAAATCCATTGAAATTTTTACTCTATATTTAACGGTCTAGGAGATAGAAAAAAGAAGTGTGTCTATAGTTAAAAGATTTATCGTATGGCTGGATAAACATTTCTCCTCGCAAAATCAATAGGGAAACGAAAAAAAAATAATTTTCTCTGCGTACAAAAATAAAAGTGGAAAGGAAAAAAATAATTTTCTGAGCTTGTCCGAAGCAATAAAAAGAACTTGGCATGGTTCCAAGGTTACATGGGGAAAAAGTCAAGATTGGGACTATTCTTCTTTCCTCCGGACGAAGAACCACATAGAGAATAAAACTATTAAATTCATTTAAAAATCTTCTACATTAAATTTTAAAATTTCGCCGTGACCCAAAAATTTCAAAAAATTTGGACTACCTGTGTGACAAATCTCATTGCTGTAAGTGCCATAGATCGTTAGGATTTTGTGGCCGTGAAACAGACAAACAAACATTTTCTTTTATAATAGTAGATATTAATATATATGTTCAAGTGATCTGAGAAATAATGAGCAATCAAGCTCATTGCATTCTGTATGCTGATAAATAGAGGTTTTGTACTGTTCAATAGAATGAAATTACACGGAAGCAGAATAATTATGGTGCCTGTGCTGCATATAACTGCATGTTTATCTATACAAATCATTTGCGAAGAACTATGGCACTTGCCTTTTGCCAAAATCTTTTGTTGAAACATTAGTTCTTCAATGAGTCTTGACCTCAATTATGGTGCATTGTTTGTGGATTCTCACAACTACCTTGTACAACTTTACTTTCTATCTAATGGTATACACCTACTTGCTCTTTACAATGGTGTACAACACTAGTCAAGTCGCATGGCATAAAGATCTGCCTCTTTAAAATGTAATTGAGTATTAGAGAGGAAGGTAGAAAAAGCTTTAAAAACTTCTGAAAAATTTATACTTGCAACATGTGTCACAATATTTCTATGGTTTCTAATTATATTTTAAGTTATGCTTGAATTTTGTTTCTTAATGTAAAATATTTCTTTATTTAATTGATATAATTATATGATTACATAATTAATGATTGTGAACTATTATGAACACTTGTCACTTTAAAATGTGGTTCTCAACTTTTGGGTTGCAATAGATAATTTAATATTTTGTATCCATTTGTTTGTTCAATTTAATTTTTTTTAAAGCTATCTTATTTATATTTTTTAGTTTTACTTAAATATAAAATGTTATTAAGAGTGAGTTAAAATTAGCTGCTAATAAGATTATAAAATTTTCGTACTTTTCTAAATATCTTTGACTACATATGATATTTTTGACTGTTTTAAAAAATTACTGAATCTACATTTCTCACTAAAGTGAAAGAGAAAGCTCAGATAAAATGTGTTACATGATTTGGCTGTATCAATTCTTAAAGGCTGACTTAAGCTTTTGGTAACTACTCTATAATACTTTTATTTGTGTTTGCAGCCTACTGAGTCGACTTTGGAATTTTCAAGTGCCGTCTTAAGCAAAGAGTCTGAAGACAACACAAAAGCCTGTGGGCTCTGCCTCTTGAATGTAGAAGCCAAAAGCAAGTCTAATAATAGAGTAGAAAATCTAATACTTTCGTATGGAGGAAGGAACTATCACAGTCCTTGTGCAAACTTATGGGTCAACTGTGTGGATCCACTGCTTCCTGCCCTAACCCTACCTCAGTTGTTGTAATATATGTGTCCATTCCTTTTCTGTGCTAAAATCAAAACTTGGAGTGCATTTATTATTGTTCTTCAGGTCTGGTATTCTAGTTTTAAGTAATGCCAATCAGTTATGTATTTCTGTGAACCCAAAATTATAGTTATGGTTGTGAATTCTATTCTATTTAACATTGGAACTGGATTCTTGCATGATTGATACTGCTCGTTAAAGTTAATCTAAACGTTCAAATATATTTTTATTTTTTATATTCTATTACGATACAGTTTATAAGTATTGATTCATCATAGGGATATGGTTTTCAGGATGCGCTAAAAAATCGACTTGATTTCGAAAATCTGTTTTTTTTCTTCCCCATTTCTGATGTCAAGGTTTAAGTCCAATCAAAGTTATTTTGGGCTGATTCAAGGCTACACAGTTATGGAATTGAAATGTAGCAATGAATGCTTTTGTGATTGAAAATTGAGATGAAATGCATTGTGTGTTCAAAGCCATTTAACTTTTGAGGTATGTTGTCCGATTATCTATATACACTTTAATTCTTAAGAATAAAAACATTTTTTTGATGAAATTCCTTGAAAATGTCAATGTAAAAATACATAAATAATTTCAGTACCAAATTGTCATTTTTATTCTATAGAGCACGAGTCTCAGAATTTATCTTGTGCTGATTCCGTAACCTATATACTTCCAATTAAAAAAGTGTTCATCTGATGAAGATTTCGGATGTATCATTTTTTTACATGCAGTGCTGTATGCAAAAATATACAAAATGCACTCTACCAATAAATTTCCAATTATTATTTTATTGCAATTAGTTAGTCAAATGAACATATTTTCATATTTCCAGGAGAAATATTTGCTAAAAAATATGACTTTTTTAATGTTAGTTTGTATTGGCCAAAGGGATAGCGGATATCTAAAAAATTAGAAAGTGAGATAGTACTTGCATTCGCATTTCATCTCATGTATTGTCCCAAACATAGCTATTTAAAAAATTTATAAAAGATTTAAAAGTTTTCCTCTGACTTATTAGGCATAGCAAAAAAAAATTTCAAGTTAGAAGTTTTATGACTAATTGGCCATATAAAAAATAAATTTCAAATTTTTAATACCTCTTCATCTTTACATTATATGGACACTTTCTTATTGGTAGTATATTTCTATTAAACAGTTAGATATAATCACTGAAATAGAAGTCGGGAATCCCCCTGCATAATTAATTAACAATGAAATAAAGACCCAAATCAATTGAATAATTACCTTTAATTTGTTTGTATATTATCTCGAGTAAAAAAAAAATCCCAAAAGCAGAATGTAGGATACAAAATAGTTTCAAAATGGTTAAAATTGTGTAGAAAAGACGTACTCCCCATATCTAAAAGTTTTTTAAAAATGTATTGCATATATTCGAATTCACTAGTGTGACCAAACAGTTTGTGTCTTTGAGTTACAATGTCATGTCTTCCAGGCCCAACATATATAAGGGCATTGCATCACATTACGAAGCTATCTGCTATTGGACTTCGTCCTAAACTTTTGAGTCAAATAAAGCGTTAATTTTATTATTTTTGCAAAATAAGAATTTTGGATGTCATCAGAAGTCCTCAGGTACAGATCAAACAAGGAAATAGAATAAAGCAAAGATGACTTATCCTGGTGAATTTGAATAATTTTTTTAACATTTGTTTACCCTAAACATTGATCACTGCTTGTTTGTGGTATAATTTTTTGAATTTCATATCTTGTATTTATTATCTTCTATTTCTTAACTGTAACAAATAATAGAATGTTTTGGGTGACATGGCGTGAAAACCTCTATTTCGAAGAACTGCCACTGGTGACTTAAAGTCACCTTTTTTCTGCTGCTATTTAACCTTGGCGACTGTTGGTATCTTAAAGCAAAATCACCCCAAAAGCTATTTCCAAAATTTCGGTGACTTTTTAAAAATTCGCTGAAGAGAAAAATTCTTAAATTGAGAAATGTTCTTAAATTTAGTCCTGTTTTTTAACTAGTGTCTGACAAGTTTTCTAAGAGATGCCAATTTAGAAGATTTTGCTCCAAGCTATGTTAAACATGAGAGACAGACATCACAATCTGCGGTTCCTAGATTGTCACGAAAAACTTTGTAAGAAAATATTTATTTATTTCATATGAACATTTAAATTTCCTGGCGACTTGGTCAACATGTTTCATACTTAGCATATTTTCTGTTTTAGATGGTTCATTTTGAATCTGAGCAACTAAAATTGCTACTTTAATAGGGTTTAAGAGACTTTTTGTTATTAAAAAGAATTTATGCTATTTCACAAGTGCTTTGACTTTGACATCCTTGTACCCTCATTATTATTAACCTCCTTGAGAGCAGTAATTTTCAACTGTAGATTCTTGAAGATAAAACCTAATCAAGTTTAATATTTGAACATTTTTTGAGATACCTAGTTTGGTTTATTGAGGTAAGATTAAAGGAAGGATGGATGAGGCCAATAAACAAAAGGGTATGCTTTGAACGAGAAACATTGTAGGAATGGTAACAGAAACATGATGGGTTGGCCCAGAAGTTTTATGACTAACATAGAGAAAGGCCAACCCCCAAATCCTCGTTTGGGTGAAAAATTTTCATTTTTTTATTTATTCATTTTATAAGCCACACATTTAGCATTCCAAAAATGCTTTGTTTTAACAAAAACTAGAAGCAAAGTTATGGTATAAATAATGAGCTTTGGACAACCTTGTTTGTGCTGTATTAAAATCTTTAAATGCATTTTCTGAGAAATTGCGTTTTTCTTTATTTTTGTTTGTGATAGATCTATCACGAAATGTTCTTAAAAATTTTAAATGAAATTTTGCCAGTGTTTTATTCATTTGTAGCTATGTTATGAACCAAACCTAACTTTTCTATTTGTTTTTATTTTAGTGACTATTGTTTTGAAAAAATGAGATTAAAAAAGAAAAATTGAGTTTTTGTACTAGGTTTGGAATATTTCAATAACTTTTGGAATTGCTACAAATCTTTTGGTTCAAAACACAGATAAATGTTATATACTGTTTAAAAATTATTACATCCATATAGGTGTGGTGTAAATGTAAAATTTTGCTAAAAATTGCCTTAATTTTAGAAGTTAATGAAAATTTCATTGAAATTGTATTAAAGTTCAGTTTTATACCCCATTGTAATTAAAAACATGTTGCACTCCAACCAGAAAAGTGACACAAGTCAAAAAATAAAAAATTTGTTACGTCATTGACAAATACATATGAGATGCCCCAGCGTGTTATATTACTATTCAATATCATATAATAGAAGTTACCACCATAAATACTTACCTAAAATTTAAAAGAATCTTATACTATTTCAATCGAAGTTTTATAGTATCCTTTAAGTTGATGTTTCTCAAATTCTGCAATTTTGAGTTGCGTCACTTTTCTGGCCATAGTGTGATGTGTTTCATTAAAGTGTTATGTATTTTAAAAAATGCTTCAAGGGTAGGCATCTGTTTGAATAATTTTGTTATTGAATTGTGATAGTTGACGTTTTTACAGACATTTGCTTGCCGAGTCAGCTTTTGAGTTACTGATTTGCAAAATACCATTATGTTTTGAATGAAGTTAGCATGCATATTTTTCATTTATGATAATATATAACTTAAGCAATTGTTTCATCTCATTACATAAGACTCCTGCAATGATATTAGTTCATAGGAATTGCATGTTAATATTTTTATCCCTCCGTTATTTAATTTTCATGGGTATTGTAAATTTTGATTGAATTTTCCGGTGAGGAAACTGAATGTTGATTTTTAGATTATGAAACTGGGTTTTACTTCTGATAAATAATGAGAATTACTTATTTTTCCTGGAAAATTGTAAATGATCAAATCATCCATATTTGTTTTCTAAAGTAGGCTGGACTAATTAACTCTCTTGTACCCTAAACCTTTCCACAAAATAGCAAATCTCGTGAACATATTTGGTAATTGACTGAATATATGTGTAAAGATTTGATTGTTTAGTCCAGTTTTATGACTAACCAACCATATTTGCTAATGACAAGTCATGGTCATTAAAAATTGAGATAAGGGCCCTTTCTTTGACCTGTTTGATGATATACAAATGGCTCAAGATCCCTCTTTACTGATTTGGACATTGCATGTTTGACTGCTTTGGATTAATGAAAATTGGCTATTATTCACCTGAAGTGTTTATTATAAATATATATATATTTCCAATCGTTTTACAAATAATGCATTTACCTTGACCAATTGAATTAACATTTGAACTGTTGCTTGAAGAGCACAAGAACTGGATCCAGTGCTCGACCATCTATTGTAACTTAAAAATAGATCATTTGATAAACATGTTTAATATTTTGACCAATAAGTTAGTTTGTACTCTTTGGGATTAAGGCTTTGTTTAAAAAGGCAATGTTTTTTTATTTGTGAGTATTATTTTATATGTGCATTCTTATTTTAACTATGCAAAATAACTATGTTTACTCTAATTTTTTTGTCTTAGATTGGAAGAAATTAAAAAATAACGGTAGACATAATATTTTGGATTTGACATAAAATGTAATTCAAATATAACTTTTTTGTAGAATGTTAAACTGCTTAGTTTTTTAGATTTGATTATTGCATATGGTTTGTCATTTATAATTAAATTGTTAATGGCATTCGACTTCAAAGCAAATCACTGGAAGACGATGTGAAATGAAAGTCAAAATTTATTTATTTAGCATACTGATAAAAAATGACCTCATTCATTCTGTTGTCGGTATGAATTTTTATATTTTAGCAGACATATCCTCCAAAACTGTCTAAGTCATGTATTTTATTTTAATTTACTAACTTAAATGTTAGAAGTGTTTTTTAAATGTGTTAGATTATCACTTTGTGATACTGTTGTGGATGTTTTATTGTGAATATTTAACATAGATTTTGTGACGATATATATATATTGACTTTGAAATGGTGATATTTTATGATCTTATGAGCAAAAATAAATTTGAAGGCCAATTTGTTTGAATGATATAACTAGTGATTTTTCCCTTCTCCTAAGTTTTTATTTTTTTAAATATTATAAAATTCAGAATGCGCAACTATTTTACTATAAATTTAAAGTAATATTTAATTTTGGATTAATTTCCTGAAACATATATACGAGATCAATATTTTAAAACTTTCTGGTTTAGAACATTTCTTTTATCTGTAAACAATTCTAAAACACATTATTTTCTTGCACTATGCAAGTTAAAATATAAAAGGTGAAAAAAAATCCACTCAACTATACTTTATATCTAGACAAAGATGAGATGTTATAATTTTGCTTTTTTATTTTAGCGCATTATTAATTGTTGGAAAAAATACTTTTAATGAGAACTATGAATGTTGCAAAGTAAAGAATTTCCTTAAAAATTCTTGCCATAGTAATTTGCAACTAATAAGTGAAAGAAAGACCGACTACTTGAAAAAATAAACAAACTACTTAATTCAAGGTGATTGAATTATAAAGAACAAACATAAATGTGGTAAAGTAGTAATCTTATTTCTGTTGGTACAAACAAAAATAATTTTTGTCTTTTTATATCCCATTTTCTCAGTTTCCATAATTGTCATGCACTGATTTTAAATTCAATAAATCCACTCTGACTTCTAGAAATTCATTAGATCCTTCTGGAAAACTTGTGGAATTTTTTTTTTTAATTTTAAAAATCAATCCTGATGTCATTTTTTTAAAGGAAAAGAATAAAGCACATTTCCAGTTATTAATTCATTCATTTTAAAATTAATATTTGATAAGTAAATATTTACGGTAAAATCTTGCACACCTTTAAAATTACTATCAAGTAAAATCTCTGACAAAGTACACAAAAAGTTCTCCCTAGAATAAAGGTTTCCATGGCATAAGTAGCATTAAAATTTCAATGTAATAATGATTTTTACACTATGTACCGACTTAATAATTTACTTAATATTAACATTTGAATTATTCTGCCTAAATCGACTATTCTTATTCTCACAACATGAATTGGGATGACTTAATTCAAGTGGATCTTTAATTATTTGTTATGCAATCGCATTTTAATGAAATATGTATAACTAAGACAAGTGTTCATGATTTACAATATACAGATCTGTGCTTAGTTAATGCATGGCTAACAGGATTCATGGTTCAGTAGGAGTAGCTCTATTTGAAAATTTCTGGTTGCAGCAAGAGTTTCGCTTTTTTACCAAAGTGCTTGAACACCAACCCTGTTTTATTATTGCCGCTCATAGATAAGTGTGAATGTAAAATATATCTTTCATACGAATGCATTATACATTACTACTTTTGCAATCTCCAAATTTTAAATATATTTTAGAACCAAAGGACTTTATAAAATTACTTTTATTGAAACCCCAATTTCAAAATGAAACACAGTAGACTACTCATGATTTTTTCAATTCAGACATCTTACATTACAAAAATTTGAATCCAACTAAAAATTAAAATATTGCATTATCATATATGGAATTGCAATATTACATATTTATGAGTGTTATCTCATGTTCTTTATGCTTTACGTATTTTTTTACATCTGCCTCATTTAAAAATAATTGTTCATCAAATTTATTGAATTTATTTTATATAATAAAATGTTCCAAACACAAAGGACTTTTAGGAAAAGATAGTGTATAAAAGTTTAAAAAACCATTCCGTGTAAATATAATGCAACTTTAAACGAAATATAATTCAACATTTTCTGGATCTACTCGTTTGCTTTTAACTGCGGTCGAGGCACAGCAAACATTTTACCGTCTGTCCAGCATGAGAACTACTCCAAAGTCTGCTCCTGTCTGTTGCCATAGAAACTGATTATCCTATTTGCGAACGAGATGCTTGAAAAAATGTATGCAGATGTGTCACATTGGTGAGATTGAAAATATATATTTGTTGAGATTTTTACTTGTCACCGCAAAAAATATATACTAGGACAACGGCAAGTAAAAATATTGTGAAAGGGGGAAAAGATTGGGGAACATAGTAGTGTAATTAAAGCAGAAAAAGATAGCTTGGGGATCTGGAAGAACGACTCCTGTGTTTACTAAAGACAGTAAACCACATGAGAAAAGATCACTGGAGTACCTCACAAATGCTGGCGTGAAACAAGATAAAATTAAGCCGAGAGGGAAAATGATCAAGCCCTGTTTGTATAATGAATGCTACTTTAGATTTGGTGTGCTTTACAGTTCTTGTGGTACTTAACTACCCCCAGCCAATCAGACTTGTTGAAATTTTTCTAGCTGCTACTATGAGTTTTCCATCAATCCCGGTAGCCACGGTTGATGGAAGCTAGGTGAATGAGATTTCTTAAATTTAATGGTCGAGTTTTAGGCCCCTTTTGTGCAGTTGAATAAATAACGACAACACAACTCCAAAAGAAGTGGATGTTTGACATTTATGGCCACTGAAACGCATGCACTGACATATGTCTACTACACACAGCAACAGACTGCATGTTGGTATTAGACATGTTTTATGTACATGGTAGGAACCATTAACAGTAAAGAAAACTGTACAATCAATGTCTCCATGATAGAGATATAACTTCAAAATATTACATATATACACGAACATATTCATCAAAAGTACCAAAGAATAATTATATCCAAAAAACAGTACATTCATTGATAAGACACGACAGGCTAACTTTGACAGTATAGATTTAATAATACAAAGCAAGTCTTCTTTTTGGAAGGTTGTTTTTCCTAGCACATTCAAAGTAACAATGCATTGATGGATGACATTCATGCTTTAGGAAAAGGAGGCATTGCAAAAATAAAGGATCAATACAATTTTGTATGGCAAATTTATTTCTATTTTCATTCGAATGAAATGGGAAAAGAAAACATTCATAATAAAAATTACATTTATGTACAGTGGACGTGGAAATTCTTCTATTTCTAACATGGAAGCGAATACTGAGAGAGAATTCGATTTTGCTTGTTTTGATGATTTAATTTTAAGCATTTTTCGTAGGAGCGCTAATACAGATTTGTTGATAGAAAAACAAAAGGTGTCAAACTATTTCAATTTGTACAAAAGAACAGGTGACATTTGTAACTTAAATTTTACACTACCAGTCTAATTATTTTAAAAATGAGTAACTTTCAAATGTTTTTGTACAATATTTTAAAAATAGAAACCTCAAACATTTTCTGTCATTCGTGCAAACTCTCGTGTGGTTCTCGCTGAATTGGTAAACAATATTAAACTAATAAAAGCATAGAACATCAATTACAAATACTCTTAGTTATAAAATGATCACAACTTTCACAAATATAAAATAATTGGCATTACTTTTGCCAAATACACTTCAAGATATGTTATGTTCAAAGATATCTCACGAATGTAAAAGCAATATTTTGTTTCCTAACTACAGATTTTTATCATGAAATGTACATACAAGAACTCAAATGACAAACATAGATTGCATTTGCTAATATCCAAGTAAAAAATTAAACCCAACTGGAAGGTGAATCACCAAATGATATCTTAAAATGAAACATGAAGTGAGCACAAGAAATTATTCTAACTACGAAAAAAGTGTTTGATTGTTTTACCATTAAGGCAAATATTTATCCAGAATCAAAATTAGCACCATCTCTTATTCAACCCATAAAAATTGCAAAATGAAATCAAGAAAGGGGATATAATACAATACGACATTCTTACACATTGAACCTACTCGGTGGTTCTTAAACCTTGGGGAAACAGTTCAACAAAATTACTTTTTACACCTATATTTATTATAATACATGTAATGAAACTGTAAAATTTATACTTCACATGTTGCTTTCTCCAATTATTAAAAATAAGCAATGTTTTAATCATATATTGTTTTTCTTTAGATTTCATAAACTACATTTAAAGGTTTTAAATTTGTAACTATCAATATTGCATGTAAAGCTCATTTATTGATATGAATTTGTATAAGTTGTAAATTTTCAATAATTATATTATTGCTATTTGTCTTTCAACAAAATTGCACTTTTTTTCCCAGTTACAATAGATAAGGCTAATTTATTTTTGAGTTCCTTTATTGAAGTCTGAAAAACAATGAACTACGAGAAGTGAACTTAACCAGTGTTGATTAATAATGCTCAGTTTGAAAGAAACGTTTTGATTGAATCAATGCATGATTGAGAAAGTTTTGAATTTTTAAAGGGTATTATTTCGTATAATATGTACAAGCATACATTTGATGCCATGAATAGGACATCATACTCACAATATTATCTAAATCTATTATTTCATTAAGGTACAAATTGCTGACAATTCTGTAGAAGAGAATGAGACACTGATATTTTTTTGAAGAAATAAATAAGTGACTAGCATGAAAATACGTACACAGTTACATCATTTGCAACCACTTGAGAAAAATTTTCTGCTGAAAAAGTTTTGTTTCTTTTACATTACAGTGAGAAAATTGCAGTTTATCACAGCATTTTAGAAAATGCAATGGTTTAGTTATCGAATATGAAAATCTAAATCAATGTGAGCCAGCTAATAAGTAGATGCATGTCATCAAGTGTTAAGCATTTCATGGTTGATGAGGCGAGTTGATATAGTTTAAAAATGCATGTTTTGACACTGTTTATTACGTGAATATGAAAATGTATACTTGGCCTGAATGCAGGTCCATTCGTTGTAATAGTGAGATAATGTACACTTTCTAGAGTAGAAATATTTAGAATTCTCTTTTTTTTTTTATTCTCTACAGTTAAGATTTTTTAGTACAGAATGATTTAAACAGATTCGATTTTTTTTGTACAGTAAAAATACTTTTAAACTCAAATAATATGCATTATATTTTGATTAAATACTGTCATATAACTCGGTTCATTCTTTTCCCCATTCATAACAATAGTTCAGAATAGTAAATGGAAAAGAAATATAGTTAGCTAACAGACATTTTTGAATAGAAAAAAAGAAACAGAACTTTTTATTTTTTTTACAAAATCATTATTTTAAGTAAATGAGCTTTTGGGGAAGAAGTTACGAGTTTTATATAATAAATAATTAATTTCCGAACAATATTGCCAAAATGTTTCCAATGGTGACAACAATTCTTATATGAATACCATTTCCAAACTGATTTGTACATTAACAACAAATGTCATCAAGTCAGAATTCAAAGTATAAGAAACTTTCATGAAATAAAGTTCTCTGAACCTTTGACATTTGATAAGACTACATAGAATAAGAGCTTTTGAATTTTAGAACCCTACTACTCTTCAAATGCTGGGTTCTGCTGAATCTTAAGGTTATGTAAGATTCTCTGATAAAAGATGTGTATTGTTGGAACAATTTATCAGAGGTTCTTGTATTTTTTTAAATTAAGACTTTCTTTTGTTCCTTAAGTCGAAAAGGATTCTTATAAAGAAATAAGAATGCAAATTAAAATGAGACCTAACTTTTTGTTTTTGACTAATTATGTAAACATTGAAGCAATGTTTGGCTAAATTTACCTGTTTTTGGACTGAAATTTTTACTTATAAAGATTATTAAATGTCGTTGAACAATTTATTTACGGTTTTGTGCTAAAATACACTAAGAATAAATTTTCTATAACATATTTAAAAACTTAAGAATCAAAATAATGGTGTTTGTTACATAAAGAAAATTTTTCATGTGTAAACGTTCAAGTAGAAAAATTGCGAAATGAATAAAAGATCTACATTATAATTATAATTTAAAAAAAGACCTTTTCATAAGAACCTGTCTTGTTTCCTTTCATATGCGAACACTTTTTATAAAAAGAATTGTGTTGTTTTTCTACAACTGCATATAGTGAGCATTGGTATTTTCTAAAACTGAACTAGGTTTCCATCTTATATTCAAAAGGCACAAAGTTCCAACAATGTGAAGAAAGAGGCAACATCCTATCTGCATCTACACTGCCATTTCATGTGCAGTTCTGCAGGCACTAAAACAGGTTTGGGTCATGTAAACTATAAAACCAATTACCCATCCATTTAGCCCAGTAGGCAACACTTGTATGCCTGTTTTTTTTAGGTTTCTGATGTTCTATAAAATGAAAATGAACCTATTGAAAATTTAAAACAGCTCATTCCTATTTTTAAACTCTAAACAAAAGTAAATTTTTGTGTAAAGAAATTAATCTTGGTACATTATAAATTTTACAATCTTGTGAATACAGCAGCCATATATGTACACTTCATTGGGCCAAACATACTTGTATGCCTATGCTAGCTCTTATAAAGCATGCCATGTTCACATGGTATATCAAGTACGAAAGATTACATTAACAGTCTAAATTCAACTAAAGGATCTTTGTCTGGTAAAATTTTTATTATATTGAGCTTAGCTCGAAATCAATGCAACAAAAAATGTTGAATACAGAAAATAAAATTCATCTGTTTTTAATTTCTCTTTGAATACACTTTTGCTGCAAATTTTGATTTCAAAGCGTTTTTCATCAAATAATTTGAACAATTTTAAGTGCAGATGAAAATATACAGCCTAGATATTACCATTTTTATATTCCATTTATTGCAAAAAATGTATAAGATAGTTATTTGATTTGGTCAGTCTTTATTGAAAAACTGAGCAAATTCAACAATCATCTTGGGCCACTACTTTAAAAAAATGGATGAGTCACAAATTGATTGACCTAAAAATTAGATCATTAGTGAAATTTACATCCAAAATTAGTAATTCCACTAAGCCATTTTGCAAATCTTAACTTAAACTCACAAAATATAAGATACTCTTGGTATACAATGTATAATTTAAATGATTTAGCTCATTTATTTATAGTCAGATCCAAATTAAAAGTTTTTCAATTTATTTTTCATTGAACAAACCAAGACTGGGTTTACCTGTACTTGACTACTCAATAATTTATACGAAATAAAATTTGTTTAATACAGTAAATTTGCTAATTATTTAAAATAGAAATGAAATAAGTATGAATGTAATTACTAAACATTTGTATTTAATTTAGTTTGCTTTTAAGTTTTTTAATGGTATAAACAGATAATAAATCTTAAGATTTGAAAATATGAACTGACTTTACATCAAATTCTTACAAATATTCAATTTGGGACTTACATAATGCCATACAACACTCAAAAGGCGCACTGTTTGTAACACCGTATCTCACAATAAACTTTAAAACAGTAAAGTGAATGCATTGTCGTTTCCTTTTATAGATATTTTGTTTGGTGAGCTATCCATTGATACTAGTCCATAGGGCATATAAAGTTGCTTATAACTTATAGAATTTAAGCGATTAAATGATCACTCAAAATTTGAATTGAGGGAACAGATTAAAAAAAATATATTCAAAACATATTTTATAAATTATTTTTTGCATATTTCTGAATAAATGGGGTTCATTATTGAGCATCTAACAAATCTACGTTTTCTATACAACCATTTTTTTTTGGAGGGGGCTTAGGAGAAATAAATCAAACTTTTCACCACATTACTCTGAAGTTTCAACCTGCTTTGAGGGAAGCGACTGACTGTAGCTGAGCATTACGCAAAGCATGGACATTTTGGCAGACAAATAATTTTAAATCGCACAAGTTGAAAGCAATGACACCCCACTTTCAATTCGCCTATTTAAAAAAAAAAGAAACAAAATACTCAAAAAGCAGAACGGTGGAACCCCCAAGCAAGTGACTAGAGGCAGGTACGTCTTTCATAAACAATTAGAAAACATCAACATTCATTAAACATCTCAGGAAGCAGCGTAATGAAAGATTGATGAACAAAAGCTTAAAAATGGCAGTGAGTAGACATCATTCAACATCCTCTAGCAAGAAGACAATCAACGTAAGTTTTTTAAGGTCAAGTGCATCAATCTTATGACGATATGATTTCAACATTGAAACGTAGACGACACAGTTCTCGGAGTATGTTCCCATACACCAGGCCCGCTTAGAGAAACACTGATAATGCAGCATGTTAGGCGGAAGAACAAGATGTATAATACACAACAGTTGATTCCCTGGCTTTATTTGTTAAGTGTCTTCAATTATTTAGTGCCTAAGAGAGATCATAGGTTTATGTAAAAAGGTTTTTTGAGTCTTGCTACCAGTGCTGTCCCGATCGACCTGAGCTGTTGTATTGTCCTCTGTCCCGTTCGGACGCATGGCCGCCGCTGGGTCTGTCGTAGGGAGCCCGTTCTGGTCCCTGCCGGTCAGAGTACCTGCTTTTCTCCGGAGGCATGTGGTCTTTGGGAGGTCTGGAGGAGGAGTAATGCGCACCTCCTGATCCTCTCATATACTGCGAATTTTCTCTGTGTTCTGTGGAAAATCAGGACAGTTTTAATTTTATTTATAATAGTGTAGTTTACACACATAATACATTAACGTAAAAATTGGTATAGTAGGTAGTTCAGTAACGTCACACTGGAGCAACACAGTGGGCTATTGGTGATGGTCTGGGATCAGTCTCGAAGGAAATTGCAAGAACATCTCGTGTAATTCTGAATCATGTTCAGACAAGCGTAGTTTATACACTGATTGAATACATTAATAGACAAATTACTATAGTATGTAGTTAAGTAATGTCGCACTGGAGCAACACAATGGGCTATAGATGATGGTCTGGGATCTGCCCCGAAGGAAAAGATCCAAGGACATCTCGTAATTTTGAACTACGGTCAAATGACGAGGTCAACACCTGAGCTGGTGCCGACCAACCGGTATAGTGGTTAAGGTGTTAGCTTCTAGATCAGAAGGTCCCCGGTTCGAATCCGGGCATGGATGTTTGTAAGCGTATACCAGCTCAGGTGTTGCTTCGTCATCTGAACATGGTTCAAAATTATGAAGTATATATTGTTAGGGGCAATGATGGTCCTCCCACTGGGTGCTCCTTCACAAGTGGCCATCACTTCCGGCCTTGTAGTAGCCAATGACTTAGGTCAAAATGTGCCCGCCATTAGAAAAAAAAAAAAACCCACCTGAGCTAGTACCCCATTTTTCAGACTTCCACACCACGCCAACATGAGAACGGATATTTAAGGCCATGACAGATTTAACATGCATCAGCTCATCTTTACACAACTGTCTTATGTGTAAATTTTTTTGACATTATTAATTTTGTACTTAATTAATCTTTTGTAGGTTTTTTGCATTTGTAATGAAAGATACTTACAATCTGCATATTTTGTTCTTATTTTAGATTGAAATATTCAAAAAGCACTCATGAAGGGCAAGAATATATTCAGGAGAGTGTGACAGCTTAAATTCCTATTCAAATCATTTCGGAATTCTAAAGCTATCAAAGACACATTCTGAAGCAAGTTCTATCACTTGAAGTTTTGTTAATCACATAGGTAAAATGTCTACAAACGTCAACAGTCTGAAAACAGCAGCAGGGAGCATTTTTTGAGGTAGAGAGATTATGGAACATTAACAGGTTGTCTACTCCCCCCCCCCTTGTGTCGGGATTCTGTGACATCAGTGGACGACCAGAAGTCAGAATACTGTTCTGTTTTGATAAGCAGGTCTTCGAACTACTAAATTCGCTAGATTACATGCCAAAAAAAGCAAACAAGTAGTATGTACAATGCAAAGCATTAAGACATGGTTACCCATTTTGGCCCCTTAACAATGCTTTAATCATTTTAAGTCTGTGGAAGTTGTATCTGAATACTGTACTTTGTCATTTTAGTGCACTAATATTGACAATAAGTACTGAATCTGCTAAGATAAATCTTCAATGTGGTAAGGAGAATACATTTCAAGGGTCCAGAAATAAAGGTTACGCAGACCTTTTGGATATCCGCTGCCACTTCTATTCGACTGAGCTATTCTTGGATCTCTGAAGTCTGGAGGAGCCTCTGTAAGGAAATTGGAAGGAACGAGACCTCTTTCGCCGTTTAGCTCACCCATGTAGAAGCCGTCTTCATCTGCCTCACCATACACATAGATCATATCGCCAGTTCTGAAGGCCAATTCCATCTGAAATCGATCAGTAAAGACGATGTTACATCAAGGACGCAGATAGTATTTGAATTAAGTAATTAAAATCACATTGTTCAAGCACATGCGAAACAAAAATGCAACTGTTGAAGGAGTTGCACATTTTGAGCAAACGTTAGCATTACATGTCAAGATGCTTGCCTTTATGCAAGTATTAATACAAAAAATGTCAAAAACAAAGCATATATTCACCTGCTGTAAATGCAGTTGTCCATCAGTTAAAATTTCATCCAAGGTAAAGCAGAAAAAAAAGGTAAGAAAAAATGGTTTGATTTTGTTTAATACTGCATAAAATGATTGGGTTGAAACCTATAATAAAACATTCACTCCCCACACAGCAACAATGCAAAATACAAAGCATTTATGAGACACTGTTTCTTAAATTAAACTTTGTTTTCTAATTTTTCCATAAACAAAACATAAAAATAACAAAAATTTACTTAGCATTAAAAATATTTTGTGTTTATATGCAATAAGTTTACATAGAATTAGATATACACACACATGGTAACATAACTCCAAAACACCATTTCCCTATAGTCAATTTGAAGCTGTTTCTTGAATTTAAGGAGCTAATCAGGTTAAAAAAATAGTCCATTAATTACAATAAGTTAATTAAGAATTAATTAATACCCAATCTGCAATTTTGATGTTACTTCCCTCTCTTTTTTAATAAACAGTAGATTGTTCATAGATCGTTCTTATAAAGAAGTTTGGTTAGGTTAGGTTTTACGGCACAAAGGCAATATTTGGCCAACTTGCACTAAGCAACCTTCACATGTAGTGAAGTGAGAAACACACTATTGAACTTGACAGGAACCTCACGGGTTGGTTTGGTATATTGGGTTTTATGGCACAAGGGCTATAAATGCCATGCTGTGCCAAACAAAAGCCAGACAATGCCAAGTAATGGACATACACACACAAGAAAAGTTTTACTGACAATGCAGGCAAAAATACAGCGAGAGGAATCGAACCTGTACCATCTCATAACTCGCGGGCTGCTAACACAGTGGGTAAACCCACTGAGTCATGGCAACCCCAAAGGAGTTAGGAGCTACAACAGACAATGAGAGCAAGAATAGTTAATGGTTCCATTTGTCACTCTGGTAACATTTTTGGTACATAAAGCTACAACTTAAAGTGGATTCTGAATTACTATGAACATCCCTGCCAAGACCAGGAATTGACCCAGAGCCTGTTGAACCCAGGGCCAGAGCGCTAACCACTCGGCTACCAGACAGAGTAAGAAGGATTCATGAGGAATCCGATTCCCATCATCTCCACCTTTCAGTATTTTAACTACTCAATTTCAGTTTTAATGCTGTCTGATATGTTCCTAATTACCCTGTAACCTTTAAATTTTTTATGAAATGGTTTTTTTAGAAAAGTAAAGCGTTTCTGAGATTTAAAAATAGCCATATAAGAATATACAATGGAATTTGATTTAGAAAACCAGAAAAATAAAACATTTTTACAATAAAAGATTAATAAAATCTGTACATGAAGCTCCAATTCGTTATTTACCTCTGCATCTACATTAGGAGAAAGTTCTTGTGGATCATAATCATAAAGGGCGACTAATTTCTTCACTGGATACACAGACCATGGATCACCAGAGGCACCTATTACAATCACAAAACTTTATAAAATATATATAAATAAAATAAGTCAAAGATAGTCTTCGCTTTAAAGATGATGTGTTATTACCAGTATGATGGTGTCTAGGAGGGACACCTTCATTCATTAGTTGACGGGCTGTTTCCTCTTCATCTAAGGGAATTTCTGTCACCATCTTATAAGGAACATAACCTACTCGGCCGTTTATTTCACCATAGAAGAATCCATCACTATCCTTCTCACCATATACCTTCATAGAAATTCATAATGATGAAGATTGAGCACACATTGATACACATGCACAACAGGAATTAAAACAGAACAATGTATATTGGCTTACGTTCACATGAAGTCAGTTAATTTCACTGCGGAAGTCAGTGAAATTAACATACACATCTTGTCAGTTGATTTCACCTGACAACATATGTCAATCAATTTCACCTCTAGGGGCGCAATAGAATTGTAAGAGGGCGGTATTCCTTTTACATATATTAACCCTCTAACATTTTATTTATAAAGAAACAGAGCTGTGTTTGAAAAAAACCCGTAAAAACAACTATACTACACAATATAGATAAAAGTATTTGGACTGTTAATTGGGGAGGAGGATCAATCTTAGTGTGGGGTTGTTCTCCTGGTAAGGAGTTGACGTAGAAACAAGGTTGTGCTTTTACTATGCATAAAATGCATGGTTAACATCATGATGTAAAACTCCCTCTAGCATCACTCTCTAAAATTTTACTTAACTTACTTACACTTACTTTACTTGCTTTTACTTGTAAAAATTAAAAAAAAAAATAATAATAATAATAAAAAAAAAAAACAGAACTGTCTTTGAAAAAAATGTAAGAACAACAAAACAACACAGTATAGATAAAAGTATTTGGACAGTAGTAATTGGGAGGAGCATCAATCTTAGTGTGGGTTTGTTTTCCGTTTTCCTGGTTAGGAGTTGATGTAGAAACAAGCTTTTGCTTTTACTATGCATAAAATGCATGGTTAACATGACAATGTATCGCAATATCAGAATGTCGATGTATCGTAATGTAAAAATTTGAACATCGCCCAGGCCTAGTTAGGACTCGACCCATTGCTTTATGTACTCAGTACCATTAACGCTGACGTGTACCTCGACGTTCTGGATAATTCAGCCTTTTATGGCAATACTACGGGGGTGATGGTTGTTTCTTCCAACAGGATTAAGCTCCATGTCATACTGAGAAATGTGAACCGGACTGGTTTCCTGAAAATGAGGTGAATTTACTTGATTGGCCTGTTCAGAGCCCCAATCTCAATCGATTGACACTTATGGGACAAACTGGAGTGATGAGTACAATCTTCACAACAATCTCTTTTCACAGCCTTGCAAGAGGTATGGCGAGCTATTCCTGTCCAGCCTTGCAAGAGGCATGGCAAGCTGTTTCCACCCAGACTTACAGAGAACTTGTACAAAGTATACCTTGGCATGTTGCAGCTGTAATACAAGCAAAAGGAGGGCCTACCTGTTACAAAATAGAATAATGAAGCATATTTTCTGAAAGCCATGCAGTGTCCAAATACTTTTGTCCATATAAATATATTCATACAACTATAAATAAAGAAATTGAATCACCATTTGAGAAACAGAACTTTCTCTGCATATCATAGTAAGGTGATTTTAAAGACTTTTAAGCAAACATTAAGACTTTTTAAGGGCCCCTAAATATTCAAATGAAAAATCAGGATTCCTTTAGACTTTTTAAAACCTTTGGGAACCACTAATAGGAAAGTTTAATTAGCTTGTTTGATATTCCACTCACAGTGCAGCCACAGCCATAGCACTTGTGAAAAAGTAGCATGAATGTTTTAAAGTACAGATAAACCTCATTGTAACGATCTCTCGGTTATAACGAACTTTTCAAATGGTCCCAACCAAACTCCTATGTCACTGATGTGAACAGTCCGCGGGGAAAAAAACCCGAACCACACCTCTTCATCCCAGCAAATTCAAAGATGGCGTTTGACAGGAACCTAATGCCCCTTCTATTAATTAAAATTCATAAAATTTGAAAAAGGGGCCGTCTTTATATTAAATTGACACCAACTTCATAATTTCCAGTGGGAACCCCCTATTTTGACACACAATTTTGAATCTATATCACAATTTAACTTCAGATATCAAATTTCATGTCTTTAGACCTTACTGTTTCGAAGTTATGAGGACAGAAAGATTAGAGCTTCTAATTTTAAATCAGTTTCTTAGACTTTTATGGATATCTACTTTAATAATATTTCTATAGTGCTGATATTTTGTACCATGTTAAACAACCCAAACATAATCCATCTGGTATTTTATTTTTAAAATAGCTTTTAGTATGTAATAGTAGTTATTAAATTAATGTATGAAAACATTATGATTTGGGATCCCTTACTAAATTTTTAGGGGAATCGATTGAGAAATACTTCCAAATTCATGAATTTCAGCTTTTTTCGAGAATTAGTTTTTGAGCTACATGCTTGACAAACCTAGGAAAATAGTTTTAAGATCGTTTGCGCTTGCATAGTAAATATAATTATGTAATTCTCAAATCGTTCAAACTTGCATAATAAAAGAAATTTGTTGAAAAATATGTTTGAAATAGTGTTAAAACTTGAAATTCGGGTAGCGATAACTACAATTAATCTCAATCTACAAGCAGCGTTTTTTTATGCGGAGATGATCACTGAAATTGAAACTAGCTTTAACATTGAATAACTCTCGATATATTGATAGTAAAGTCATGAAATTTTATATATAGACTAATTTAACTATGCAGAATATGATTATGACATCAAAACATGGTGTTTCTATTTTGACACACAATTTTGAATCTATATCACAATTTAACTTCAGATATCAAATTTCATGTCTTTAGATCTTACTGTTTCGAAGTTATGAGGACAGAAAGATTAGAGCTTCTAATTTTAAATCAGTTTCTTAGACTTTTATGGATATCTACTTTAATAATATTTCTATAGTGCTGATATTTTGTACCATGTTAAACAACCCAAACATAATCCATCTGGTATTTTATTTTTAAAATAGCTTTTAGTATGTAATAGTAGTTATTAAATTAATGTATGAAAACATTATGATTTGGGATCCCTTACTAAATTTTTAGGGGAATCGATTGAGAAATACTTCCAAATTCATGAATTTCAGCTTTTTTCGAGAATTAGTTTTTGAGCTACATGCTTGACAAACCTAGGAAAATAGTTTTAAGATCGTTTGCGCTTGCATAGTAAATATAATTATGTAATTCTCAAATCGTTCAAACTTGCATAATAAAAGAAATTTGTTGAAAAATATGTTTGAAATAGTGTTAAAACTTGAAATTCGGGTAGCGATAACTACAATTAATCTCAATCTACAAGCAGCATTTTTTTATGCGGAGATGATCACTGAAATTGAAACTAGCTTTAACATTGAATAACTCTCGATATATTGATAGTAAAGTCATGAAATTTTATATATAGACTAATTTAACTATGCAGAATATGATTATGACATCAAAACATGGTGTTTCTATTACAAATTTTGTTGTTTGAGGAAAATTTTATATGAAGACGTCCCATTAAGCAATGTTTTTGGATTATAATTTTTAGAGAACGTCATTGCCTATTGAAAGATACTTTTGAATTTCCTCTGGTATGAATAGTGCTCGAAATAAAGGAGGTGTTTCGTTTATTTTTTCTCCCATTTACATTTTCAAATGCTTGCAACGATCTTCAAAAGCAAGGAATTTGGATGTATTAAACCAAAATTCCCATTTTAAGTTTAGTTTCAGGTCTTTCAATAGGAATTTTACTCACAGGATGCAAGTTCAGGTCCTTTGATTTCTGATGCAAAGATAGCTGTAAACATTTTGCACAATTTCTTTGCAACAAAAACAGTGGATAAGAATGCAATGAACTCTTTTTTAATTATTGATAAGGTAGATGAAATGTATCTGATATCTAGATGCTTTTAATGAAAAATCACTGCTAATTTACATCCTTTGGAGAAATAAATGTAAGAACAATTAATTTCATTGTCTAATTATTTTTAACAAATATAGATTTTACTTTATTATAACCCATTACTAATTGCAATTCAGTGTAATTAATTTGTCCAGCACTGAAATGTTTTTAAAGATTTTAGGAAATTTTGTGTTTCTAAAATTTGAAAAATCGGATATAGTGAACTGTTGGTTATAGCGAACTTCTGGATCAGTCCGTTATGCGTTCGTTATAACAGGGTTTGAATGTAGTAGCAAAAGTTTCCTCTTAAGACCCTATTTTAATAGTAATTTTAATTGCAGATACAAAATTAACAGTCTAAACCACTATGTGCTAGTTAAGTATGAAACAAAAGTTGAAAATCGTGCTAAGAAATTGAAATTTTAAAATTAAAAAACAAAATATTTTCATGGCAATAAAATAACCAGATATAGATGTTTTCTTTGATGGTTGTCATGGCCAAACTTCAAAATTGGCATCTCTTCAAAAATTTTCATTGACCTTTGGTGAATTAAAAAAAAAGTCACCACAATTTTGAAGGAGTTTGAGACCACTTTGCTTAAAAAGATACCCCCCTAGCAGCCAAGAATAAAAAACAAAAATTGAAAACTAGTAGCAAAATGTCCCTTTTTAGTCGCATATGGCTTCAATGATAACTACTTATTTCACAAACACCTCAAGATACAACTATGGCTAAGTGTGCCAATGTGACTGACTCCAATATTTCAAGAATCCCTTAAGAAAATGGTTTGTCTCCTTTCTATGATAACACATACAGCCCTGAAGGACTTGCAGAGTCACTGCTTTTCTTCAAAAGCAGTGTGGGATTGTCACAATGTGCTTGAGGATCTGGCTGTCAGAAACAAAGTATCTCTTGTATGGGTCCCTGGTCATTGTGGCATCGAGGGTAGTAAAGAAATGGCAGACCAATTAGCAAAACATGGATATGATACGCCATGTATTGGACCAGAGCCTGTTTTGGGTCTACCTAACAATGTGGTTAGAGGGACTATCAAGAGTTTACTCCTCACCGAGTCTTACCATACATGGGTTCAATCTAATGATCAAAGACAAGCCAAAGAGCTCAATCAACAATCTCCCTGGGATACATCGAGGGAACTGTTGAAATTGAGCAGAAAAGAAATCAGAGCAGCTATTGGCCTTTTAACTGGCCACTGTACCCTAAATAGACACCTCAACATTATGGGTGTTATAGATGTTCCATTATGTAGAGGTTGTTGGATGGTAGAGGAGAGTTCTATACACGTTCTATGCGAGTGTGACTATTACTGTGCACAACGATTTTAATATCTGGGATACCATTGTATCCCCTGGGGGAACTGTCAAACATTCCAATCAGGTACATGCTGAAGTTTATTTCGGCAATCAGTCTTAAGTGGACCAGGGGTCTCAGTACAATAGACTATTAGTCGTTGTGCTGGCACTCTTCAGAGTCAAGCTTTGGTTTCCTAAGAAAGTGGAGCCGTTATATAACAGCCGTGATACGTCATGATGCAGCGGGCATAACTAGACTGCCGTCTAAACAAAAATCCAGAGGTGTCAACTTAGACGGACAGAATACGTTGGAGAATGGGCAACACAGACGACTGTCATGGTTTATTTTATTCGAGAAACAAAACAAAGTGGTTTTTTATTCTCTAGTTTAAAGTTTCTAACTTCGGGATCGTTGAAGGTAGAGTGAAAATTTCAACAGATTTCAAATCAGCGTAAATTTCTACGCCAGATCGATATCAAAAACAGTTTTATTATTCAATTATTTACCATTTAATTATTTATTAAATAAATAAATATTTATTTAAAGAAAATCACATTTAAAGTATCGATCTGGTGTCAAATTTTCCGCAGATTTCAAATGCGTAGAAATTTTTATTCTGTGTTTAACGATCCCAAGTTTACAAAAACGAATTAATCAATGGCAGTCAAAAATGTTTATTTATTTCGCTCCTCTTCGTTCGAATCGTTTGGAGCAGGAAATGAAATCTGGTCTCTACAAGAGAAAAAAAAAACGTTCCCCAACTGTTTGAGACTGCTATGACGACAGTCATGGAAATGGCGGCTCTGATCATTTTCGTTGCGCTCACAAATAACGCTCTCTAGGAAACCAACACCATGTGTTAGTATAAATAACGTTTTATTGACATCACCCACTGATACATCACGGTCGCTAGATCACGGCTACGCTTTCTTAGGAAACCGAAGCTTCACCCCTTCAATAAGTCATTAGTCATGACAGCACACAAGTACCGACTTCCTGTCTGGAGCAATTTGCATGGTGAACAGACATTATAATAAAGAAGCAATACTTGGCGAGGACTCTGGTTCTGAATGCATTCTTACTATTTACTAGTCGGCAAGGTTGAAAAATAGTTGCAGAACTCGCCTGTGGCAGCCCCTGCGCACAATACGTGAACTCTAAGTCATTAAATAGCTTTACCATTTAAACACATAATTCACTCACCTTTATAATCTGTCCTTCCTGGAATGATAATTCCTCATGAGCATTGGCAGGATTTGGAGACATGGTAAGGGGATCATAGTCATAAACTGCCATAAACATGCGTGACCTTTCTGTTCCACTTCTGTGACTCGAACGGCTACGGTACTCGCTTCCGTGGTACTCTTCTCGAGAAGATCTGGATTGCCCCCTATGACCATAATAACTATTTTCTTGATTTCTAGGGTAACGATTGACTGGGGTGGTTGCTTCGTGTGGACGATTGTGATCACCAGAATAATATTGTGAGGGGTTTTTATGGGATTCAGGGTATTGACTGCGACGACCACCACGCATGTAATCCTCATGAGAACTCAGCTCACTATCCCTTGTGATTTCTGTAACAGAACAAGATGAATAGAATCAAGTTTCTTAATAATGCTTGAATAATTTATACGTTTATTGATTTACAATATTTGGTATCTTCCCAGTTTCACGTTTACCTACATTTTTCATTGGTCGATGGTTTTAATGGCAAGAGTTGCCTAGCACTTGCATTAAATTTGATATGACCGGAACTTGGCTAATTAAAATATAATTCAAAACACAAAATTTTTTGAGTTATTTAATTTTTACAGTGATGGACTGGCTCATTAGATCGCCTCAGGAAATATAAATGATCTACAAGCAGGCTTTTTGAAAAGGAAACTATACTATATTAAACAATTGGATGCGGCGATGGCCATTTGTGAAGGAGTACCCAATAGGCGGCCATCATTGCTCCTAACATAGGACAGCACAATTTACATCCATGCCCTGACCCTGGATTCGAATCGGGAACCTTCCGATCCAGAAGCCAACACCTTATCAACTAGACTGGTTGGTCGGCGTTACCATTAGGGTTGTATAATTATTGATTTGTTCCTATGTTTCTATAACGAATTTCGGACTTTTTCTCCCTGTTTGCAGTTCTGAGATTTAGAAGATGAGATGAATTTTAGCAATTCTTCAAAACTATTGATTTGATGACATCAACACAATTTGTTCCATTTTACTTTTCCGGAAACAGGTTTGAACACTGCTTTAACTAGATTATTCTCTTCAAAACTAGCATTGAAACAAGCTACTGTATTTCGTTGTTCACTTACTGTCCCGTTTGCTGTTTTTCTAATAAATTTAATTTAAAAAACCACAGTGCTTTTATCCTTTTCTACAGGGAGAATTACTGGCCTCCACAAGCACAGAATCTATATATATAATTCTCTTACGTGGCACGCAAAAAAGACGTTATTTGTTTTCGCGTTTTGGCAACATTGTACGATTCTTTGTTTATCCCAAAGCCTCGCGCTTCAATTGAATTTATAGCGTAATCGGATGAAATTTTATTGAAAAAAAAAATGAATTTTAGTCGAGCTGTTGCAGTAAATAATAGAAATCAAAGAAAACGGAGGATCTTTTCAGGGTCATTTAAAAAAAAGGTCCGTTTCGGGGCAAACTATTATAGTTCAACAAGACGCTTGCATTACAACTTTCGACAACAAACTCAATGAAAAAGCGTGGGTAGCTCGAGTGCTGGGTAAATGTACACACAACCAACATGCTGGGTTTTCAATTTCCAAATCAACGCTCACATTTCGAGTCAAAATTTGCTCAAAGTTTCCATTTGAACTCTGATTACAGAGGTACTGTAAATATATTTTCTGATAAACAGCATAAAATTTAGATTTGAAAAATATTTTTTCGGAATATCATATTTTGTTAACAATTCCTTCTGCTAGGACACATGTCTTCATTGATGCGAGCGATGCGAGCATAGGTTCGCGCAGCGAACCAATGAGGACTGCGAAGGAATCCTCTGGGGGTTGGCGAGCGTTAGCGAGTAGGGGGCGGGCCCCCTAGTTATTTAAATTTCCCTAATTTCAGGTGACCCTGTCTGTCACTACATTCAGGTTAAGACACATAAATTGTACATTAAGATATCATTTAACCTTTAGAAGAGAATGAAGCAAAGAAACTCTGAACTTACCGATCGCAGGTATAATGTGCTGAGACTGAGGATATATTTCTTTATCACTAAGGTTCTCTTCTGGCTCAATGATAACTTGTCCAGCCGAGTTTCTCCTTTCTACATCTAAATGATTCAACTGACGTGGATCTGAAGCTGTTCTACTATCATAAGAACGCCCTCTAGAGTCCCTGTGTACATTAGTTGGGGATGAACGTCCATGGTGTCGGTCATGGGACCGCGAATCTGAATGGGATTGTGAATGCTTTGTGCGTGGAAGATCAGATTCTCTGCCATCATGGGGGCCATAACGATCTCTACGATCGTCTATTCTACCATCTCGCTTTTCAGATCGGTCATCTCTTCTAGCTTTGTTATCACCACGATCGTCGTACCTATAGTCCCTGTCCCTGCGGTCATCTCTATGATGGTCATCAATTCTGTCTCTCCTGTCGTCCCTTCGGTCGTCTCGTCTGTCATCCCTGCGGTCATCATACCGGTTGTCCCGCCTATCATGTCTGTCGTCCCTACGGTCCGATCGATCTGTTCTTCTGTCATAGTCTCTTGGTGATCTGCTGTCACGAGGTGATTTGTTGTCACGAGCATGCTGACCTTTTCTATCTTTGCGCTAAAATTATACGAGAGCAAAGTTACACTTTATAAACTACTTATAAAATGTACATAAATACATAATGCGATTCTGATATCAGTATAACAAGAAAATATTCTTGCACATCCAAAATAAGGATTAATGTGAACTTTCAAACAAAGTCATCTTTTTGGTTCACCTTGAAGAACTCTTAAGAAGTTTGATTCCGAGACCTTGAAGGCTGTGAAGTTTGATTCCTTGACTGCTAAAAAGTTTTGAAGTTCGATTCCAGAATTGTTGAAATTGTTTTCTTTAACTGTGTCAGCGTTCAATCAGAACAGCATTAAAGGCTTGGGGTCTTATGTATTCAGTTTGTACTAGTCTTCAGCTCGCACTTGGCCATCATATCAAAGGTTCATATCTCTGATCTGTATCCCTTATTTTAAATTAAAGATTAAGTTCCTTTTGCAAATGGGTTTTTGATTCACGGAATCAAGACAAGGACAATCATCCATAACTATTAGCTTTCTCCAACAGTTTTGCTTCTATTATTTATCACTGATGCAGCTTGTCCCATTAAAGACTTTGTGGCATAAAATACGATCCTTTTTAATCACAGGTAGTAAATTTAAGGAAAGTATGCTGGGGATCATAACCCAAAACATATTTCATGATAATATAATTCTCAAAAGAACTTGTTGTACACGTTACAGGATTTACGACTTTCACAAAAGAAAAAGACTGTGCCTTGATTACTTGTCCCCCAATGTATTTTGCGTATTTGCAAACAGCAGAAAATTTCTGACTGCTTCTTTAGAGTTGAAAGTTTATAGGTTGCTTTTTTCGAATAGTTATCAAACAGAATTGATTAAAAGATTTAGGCTTCTCGATATTCTACCACATTTATTAGTAGAAAGTACCAGTAGAAACTTCAGAACAACATCTCTTGGGGAAAAAACTCTGCTCATAGGTGGCACCAGAGGTAAACATCCAAGATGCATCCTCATATTCGAAGGTGATAAAGATCAGCAGACTTCTAGCTGTAGATAGAAACATCCAAGATGCATCCTCATATTCGAAGGTGATAAAGATCAGCAGACTTCTATCTGTAGACAGGTCAATAAGCATTTGAGAACAATTTCCTTGAATCATGGTTTTAAAGTTTTCCAGAGCTGTTTACTTCTAGTCTGGGGCTACTCATGGATAATTTGTATTTTAATCCTTTGCTTGTCCTGGAATTTTTCAACGAGCATGAACTCAGAATCAGAACTTTATCCCATTTGGTCTAGCTTGTCTAGACCAAATGGGATAAAGAACAGTATTAGATTTATCTTTTGGACTATCTATTTGTTCTTAAATTATAGTTTTACTTAATTTTAAATAATGACAACAGTTTTATATATCCATTCATCCCGACATAGTTTCATATATATCTATATTTATATATATATCTATAAGTATATAAATTTTTACAAAATTCCAGAACAAACTTAAGCTATTTACGACATTTTTAAGGTGAAAAACCAAGAAATAATCTAGCATTCAATAGCCAATTATAAAAACCAATTTAAGAATTATACACTGGAAAAATTAATAAACAAAGCACAAGTAATATTGTATAAAAATAACTTATTCAAATAATCCAACATATTTGACTTAAAATCAATTTGTGATTTAATGTTTGATAAACATGAAATTCTTCAATTTAAGCCAGTGGACGAAACTAAATTCTTTACTTGTTAAATATTAGCTGTTTCTTTTAAAATCAGTTGAAAAATTCAGTTGAAAAATTCAATTCACAAACTTAAAGTGATACGAAACTATGTACGAATCTTATTGGCTAATTTTCTCCAAAGCATCTGAAAAGCCATGATCAATCATTTTCCAGCTCACTGAGGCAATTTTTCAGGTGGGGTCGTAAATTTACCAAGGGATGCTGAATAACAATGCATGAATATTCAACTTACATAATTTATGATGAACAAACTCGAAAACAAATCTACTTAACAAAATTAATTTTACATAAAGCTTTGCTTACGTCACTGTGTCCCATGTCTTCTTCAGGCTCCTCTGCAATATCAGACAATTCAGATCGTATGCCTTCTTCAACTAAATCTTCAACTCTTGTACCCTAAACGACAAATAATATCGTAAGCCCATTGAAAAACAGCTACGAAGCCATCAAACAAAGTTACAACATCCATAAGCAGTGGAGCCCGCAGTTCAGACAGGAGGTAGTGATAACATTGGTGCGGATTGGGTGTAAGTAGAGAACACAGAATAAGTTAGCAGATCCAACATCGATAATTTAAACATAGAAACAGCACACCAAGAGATGAACATAGAAACCAGCAAGAATCCAAAAGTTTTAAACACTGTCTCCAATCATCTCATCCAATAATAGAAAGATAACAGTAAAGCATTTAACCAACTGTACGGATTCAGTAAGACAGTGTTTAAAACTTGCCAGAGTTTAAAAATGTAACATTCCATAAAAGGGTTAAAAGGGAAAAGGAAGGAAGCGGATTAAGGGAAGGATAGCCATTCTTGCAGCGATATGAAGTTTACCATTGACTCTTGTGCCCAACAAGTAGATTTTATGTGAACTCTCAGAATTTTGAATAGGGTTTTCCTTGAATAGTGAATGGAAGGTTTTGTGCAATTAACCAGAAAAATAATCAATCCAACTGTGTTTACTTAGAAAAATTAATTAAAAAAAATAAGTTTGTGGATTTCAAAATAAAAAAGTCATGACAGAGGCACACAAGGTAAGCCTGACTCAGTACATTCAGTTTCCTTTCTGACCTTCAGTTTTACATATGTAGGAATAACTGCCTAAAGTAGTGTACTCTTTCTGTAATAAAATACAAGCCAGTGTATGAGCTATAAGAGTATGAATGGGTTAAAATGCATGTATAAATGAATTATGTTTTCTTTGCAATGGTATATGTCAATGATTCCTAGTGATCTTTTCACTCTCTTTGAAATAAGTTACTGGACGTTTTAATAAAGTGTATTCCAATACATAATTATTATTTAGAACTATTTAAAAAATGCAGGGGGGTTTGTTTTGAGAATCTAATTTATTCTTATAAGTGAAACAGTTCATTCTTAAAGGCCTGTTCAGAAGAGCTCTAAAATATATCTTTAAACACTGATCTTATGAGATTTCCTTGTGTATTATTACTTTCAGCCCACAACACACGACTCGATACTGCACATGACTCCACACTTACACATAACAACACCGAGTGATTGAAAGAATCCTGTGAAAGACTAGTTCAAGAAAGTCAAAACTGGTTTGCAGTCATGCAGAGAAGACTACAGGTTACAGAATGGATATATGCTTTGGGACCCCTTAAAGGTTCGAGCATCTACAAAATTGTGGGTAAAATCATTTTAAAAATTGCTTTTACCAAAGGCATTTTATTATTTTAATATGGATTACTAATTTCTGTTATCGATTCAGAGTCTACCCATGAGGCTACCTCTACCATATTACCCAGGGGTAATACAAGAGCTTGTTAAACATGTGAAAACTGTCTAGTACTGTTATGTGCAATCTGTTTTCTAAATATAAATGACATCTTTATTGTATTTGAAAAAAAAAAAAAACTATATTTGCCCAATGAAAAAGGTGGAAAAGTGCACTTGTGCAAGTTCAGCATTCAGCACTTGGTATATACAAGCATACCATCATCAGGGCTATAACATAGAAGAGGTTAATACCATGACAGGTCATAGAAGGTCACAGAAAAAAATTACATGTTCTTGTATTGTAATATGCAGTCTGTTTTCTAGGTATTACTTGGTGGCTGGTGCACGTTAAATCTGTGATCTCAAATGTCCTCATGTTGGTGTGATGTGTAGGTTTGCAGAGTGGGATGCCAGTTCAGGTGTTGACCTGGTTATCCGAGAGCAGTTTTAGGTAACAAAGTGTTGTCCTCGAATCTTCCCCATTGGGATTGATGCCGACAATCTCCAATAGCCCCTTGTGTTGCTTCATTGGGACATTAACTACATACTTTTAAGTTTAAAAGTTACACATATTCTCTTTGTCTGTATCATAATAAATCTGTACAAGTGTGCAAAAGAAAAATATATACTTGATCAAGTTAAATACAGAGTACCTGATACACATATTTTTATTTACTTATGCTCCTCCATCTAAACCGATAAACCGTTCTCTCAACCTAATCTAGTATTAGTTGTCAGGGAGCAGATGTGAGTGGCATGGTTAATATCTATTAATAAGCGAAATTCTAAAACAATTATCAAAATGTTAGATTTATGGGCAAGTTCAAGAAATAACTTATCGCTCCCCGAAAACGCACGGGCACAAGAAGCAATGGTTGAAACGTTAACAATGGCAAGCAGCCCACAACCAACATGACCGTTCTTCAGGAATTTCACCTGTTGCCCACTAGCCAACTCGGCAGCGGCGGCAGGATCGAACTCCGCCGTCCTGCGAGCCACATGCTTCAGCAGCTCTGCGAGCTCCGTATCCGATTCCGAATCGGAGCTGCCCGTCGACCTCCTCCTTTGCGGGCGGGGCTCTTTCTCACCTTCCTCCACGTTTTTTTCCACCTCCGTCTCTGCCTGGTGAAGCTTTAAAGGGATGGCAACAGAACAAATCAAGAACAAAATAGTCTACAACTACTACTAGGTGCACGCAAAACAAAGAACGGGGACCTTAATGTCTGCACAAAACAAGATATGTAAAGGTGTCGATTTTCACAAAAACAAGAGACATTTGAAAATCTAAAAAAGAATCGGTTATTAAAAAATTTCTGAATCTGAGTTATGCTGAAAATAACAAAATTGCATATGGAAGTTTTATTAGTTGAAAACACTGCATTTTTACTGTAACATATTCATTTGTACTTGCAAAATAAAATGGTCTGCCATGTATTTTTCATTAAAGAAAATAATTATGTGTATTCTGCATTCACACTTTTAACCTCTAAATATATTTATCAAAATACTTGGAAAACTTAGTTTAGCTAAATGTTTCTGGAATTTATGCATCAGCTCATCCTTAAAATTTAAATACAGAATAAATATTCCATCAAAAAATATCATAAATCATTTGATATGTAATTAACATATGAGCCGTTATTTTTGAAAGTGGAAAAAGTTCATTTTTCCATACATCGATATTTAAGGGTTTGTGTTCAGATTAATTTTTAAATATTGGCAAACGTTACTCAATTCGGATGATGTTTTTAGCCCTAACCTGTTAAATTTTATTATGCAATAATAATTATTAAAATTGTTAAAGAAAATAAACTCATTGTTTTTCAAAGTGGACTTATACCCCTTTAAAAAAAAAAACGGCTCATATATATGAATGCCTCACTTTATTAAAATTTTGCATTTAACTATAGAAATTAGTATTACCAATGTCATAAAATAAGAAAATGACTACTTTTGATCTTTTTAAAATATATAGTGAAACACCAAAAGTATGGACTATTAAATGATGAATATCATGATCATATTTTAAGTACTTTAAAATATATTTCTCTACAAATAATCATTTGTATGAAAATTGATGCTTCATACTACAAAAAATATAATTTAGTTAATAAATCTCACTGGTCTCTTTGAATGCAAAATTTGAAAATTTATTGAAAAAAATCTTAGATCCTAAAGTGCTTATCTCAGTTTTAGTCAAGCTCAGGTTAACCTTTTTTCAGAAACTTAATGTAGGCATAATTTACTAAGAGTTTGTTGACTGGAAATTTCTACAAATCAAAGTTTATAGATTTGAACATTCATAATAAAATTATATAAATTTGATAAGGAAAACAAAAAGAAATTTTATTGATTATATTTTATGATTAAATTTAAACATGAACAACAATTTCTGTTGTATGAAACACATTATGCTAGGAAAATTTGTAATACATGACATTCTTTCAATAGTTTGTGCTATTAGTAATAATGCTAATAGTTAATTAGCAGTTAATAATGCTTACCAGTGATGCTGCGACACCTTTTAACAGTTCAACAGGTATAAGACAAGGCATAGAATCAATGGATAAGTTGTCACCAGACTTTGTTTTAACTGTAACTGCACGTTTTTTTAAAGGCGCTAAATTCATCATATCCAAGAGAGCGTGATCACCTGCAGATAAATTTAACATAACATTAGAGTTATTGTTGAAATATATAAGACACTTGTACAAACATGAAAACATCCATTTAACAGAATATTGGTTTTAAATTGGAGATTATTATAAATATTTTATCAGTGCAAAAAGTTCACAAATTACTATAAAAACTAGTAAACTTTTGAGTTTAATGATTACATGTGCTGAATTGTGTTTTACAAAATAATGAATCAAATCATTTCAAAATCCAACTAAATTAGTTTTTGTGGGAAAAAATATTTCTCTACTCTCTTCAAACAAATAAGTTTGGTATAAATACCTTTCCCAGCATAAGACTTAAAAAACTAACACATAATTGCATTTTGAAAATTCTTTAATTTTATTTAGGAGCACCAAAAATGTTAATAAGAAACAGGAATAACACATAATTTCTTCATACATCATTTAATAAGTGCTTTAGATGCATTTGAAATGTGTATGGCACACTTGACGATTATATAAACTTGCTAAAACATTTAATTTTAACGTTAATTATTGAATCTTTCCATCATTGTAAGTTATTTCATGTGCATTGCTTTTCTCAAGAAACAATGTAGATCACTAGTATTACAAATCCACAAATACTGTTTGATTTTATAATTTCCTTGAATACTGTTAGAGGAAAAATAGCACAAAATAATTTAGATTACAAAAAAGACAAACATGAGACTATTAAAATAAATAAATAAATTCAAAAGAGTTCTCTAATTGTTATTATACTAACGTTATTCAATCCAAGATGCTTCTTAAATTACTTCAATATTATTGAGAATAAAAAAAACCATAATTTCCCACAATTACTGACCTAACACCAGTGTACAGTTTAAGTTAAAATTAAATTAAGTATTAAATGACAGCATTTGAGTGAATAATACTGTTATAGAATTGTAATGCATTTGCACATTTTTTCACCAATCAACTGTTAGTGCGAGTTACGTATTATACTTAACCTCTGGCAAAACCTCTCAACTATGGTACTTAATTTTTTTAAGAAAACATTTAATAGACCATAAATGTATACTTCATACACAACTATAGTCCAAAGTTAGTCATAAAAATCAAATATATACGCTGCATATATAATACCAAAATTGTTTAATGCAAATTTCCTGATTTTTCTCTAAGTAATATCAACGAAAAAGCTTTTGGAAAGCTTTATTTTAGAAGCTAGTGAAATTTTTTTTAAATGAGGTTATTTCGGACCACATTTGTCTGAAATTACAGAAATAAATCTCGCAACAGGAGCCAAATTTGTTTAATAGATTACAAGAATATGCAACGATTTTCTCTACTATTATAAAATAAATAGTTTGTCTGTCTGTTTCTTGTCCGAAAATCTTGAAGATTCTATGGCATTTACAGCAATGAGATTTGGCACACAGGTAGTCCAAATTTTTTGGAATTTTTGGGTCGCAGCAAATTTTAAAATTCAATCTAGAAGATTTTTAAATGAAATTAGTAGTCCATCGCTTTTTTGTGGAGAACTTTTTCTACCCGTGTGACTTTACAGTCAGGGTTTGGAAACATGCCAAGTTTTTTTCATCCACAGTACGCGGAGAAAATTATTTTTTTCATTTCCGCTTAGATTTTGCACCGACGAATAAATTTTCAGACTAACTGAAGTCAGTTCTTTTTTCTATCTCCTAGATCGTTAAAGATAGAGTAAAAATTTCAACGGATTTGAAATCTGCGGAAAATTTCAGTTTAGATTGATACCTAAAAATATGATTTTCTTTAAATAAATAATTTTTTCATTCAATATATCTTTAACAGATTTGAAATCTGCACAAAATTTTACACCAGATTAATACCTTACATCACAGTGTTGCCTGTGGTGTTGGTTTGTGGAGCAAACCAACATATTGAATAAAACTGAAGTAGAATATGAAAAGTTCAAAGACTAATGTTAATATCAAACTTCAATAAACCCCCGATTAAAGCTGAGAATCAATAGTGATTAATACACACCAGTTGGACTGTCGATCTCGCTAACTTTTCTATCACCAGTATATACAGCATATCCTGTCACAGGAGCACCATTAGAAGTTCCTCTATTGTTGATAGTCACCGGAAGCCAGGTGACCAGCAACGTACCATCCTGTGGACCGGGCTCAATTTGAACATCGAGAGGGGGTTCAGGAAGACCTAGGTGATTCAAAAAACAGTTTCAAATTACATACTGTTCAAAATATTCTCAGTCAGCTTCAATAATGAAGAATGGTGTTTCGAACAAGCAATGCCATTATGAATGAAAATGGTCACCTATAATACGACTCTAACAAAAAGACAGATGGCAGTGGTTCAGTTGATTTTTGAAAACATGCAAAAGCTCATTAGAAGTCAGCCTTGCGCAAAAGCATATATGGCAATAGCTGTGGATGTTTCCCCTCCCCAATCAACATTCAACAATAAACTAGGAATTAGAATCCGATCTTAAGACAACACTTGTAGAAATTTTGTTTAAAGTTCAATCTATCACCTAATTTAAAGAATACACTTGCTCAAAACTGTGGCTTGCCAACTTGCAGGAGCCGGACTATGACCTGAACTTTCAAAATTGAAATATAGTCTGACTCTGGCAAGTCAGAAGTTCAGTCATGTGTGGTTTTGAATGAGAAAATTAAATAAGGTGATAGGTTTGAACTAAGTGCTTTCAGAACTGATGTCTGTGAAGCTGATTCTAGTTCCAAGTATAAAGTTTGGTGTGGCAAAGAGATAACAGTAATAACGAATTTAAATGTGAAAAAACATCTATGCCTTTGTGTGTGGCAGCCTTTTGCAAACAAGCGTTCATATCTTTTAAAAAAATAACCTGAACCCAGGTCGACAACTCAGAGCTGAACTATACAGGATGCCTTCATTGGAAAACACAATGTCTAAGAAAAAAAGTGTTTCTACGCTTCCAATTTTTTTTACGAAGTTCTGGATCAAAGTGTGTAAATTTTCCCAGAAAATGTAATACTAAGCGCTCATCACACACTAAGACAAATTTTTATTCCCATATGATGTAAAATGCAAATACTGTTTGATTGATCATTCTGATTTTATTTGCCATGCAAAATACCTTTGGAGGTATTAAAAAATTGAAATAGCATGTATGGTTGGCTGACAAGTGAAACACATTAATGCGAAATTTTCAAAATGCGTTTTTGACAAGATTGTGGTGAGTTATAAAATGGTGAAGTCTACCAAGTCATTTTTTTCTTTGCATAAAGTTTAGATCTTACTTTTTTTTCTTGAAAAACAATGTATGTAGCAAAGAGAGAGGAATTTCCCTTTTTCATTTCCTAAGAACTATGATTTTCAACTTAAGCATGCTTCACTTTCTATGCATGAAGAGTATATTTATTCTTGAGAAATACACTTAATGAGTTTAGCCATAGTGAGCAGAGTTCTTTCCTTTTCACAGAAATATTTCTTCACTTTGTGTTTCACTTTAAAGCTGATGACATAATTATAAACAGTTGTATAAATGTAATATTGCAAATTTATAAAAGCAATAAGTTATATTTCATATCGCATTTAAAGTTACACCACAAAACACAGCTATTAATTATAACATTCTAATAAAATTTGAGATAAACAACATTTTCCATGACAGACAGTTGCACATTGAGCTTTTATAGCAATCCATGCGACATTGACACATTGAATTTCATACCAAAGTTTAAATCACAGCACTGAATTTTTCATACAAAGGCCACATAAATACAATGACTGCACAGTATTGGATGCAAAGCATATATTCAGAAGAAATTTAATGTTCTATATTTTCAACTTATACATGAAATGCTTTTATATTTTGCTGTGTCAATATAGAATTGTATTTATGTAGAAAAATTATAGCCTGCGCTTGACAAATATGCAGTTATTGACGTTTGCATTTAAGACAAATTATAGGCTCTTGAAATGATACGTTTGTTGAAGATAAACATGATATTTATGCAAGCAAATGTAAAACATTTGAAAATGGGATATATTCCAGCAAGGAAAATATTTATTTACAAAGTTGTTAATTTTGCACTGTTAATTATTAGTTTAGTGTTAAACTGTTAGTTAAATAAGAGATTTTAAAAGGTGGGTTACTTTTGCAAAATGTTAGTGAAATATTGTAATGGAATTAATTGATTAAAATTAATTAGAAGTTAGTATTTTTCCCTTTTGAATCTCATTTATTTTGTGATTTAGTTCATTAATTCAGACAAACTTTACTGTTTCACTTTAAGTGATATAGTCGCAATTAATTTTAGAACAATGATGCTAGCAATCTGAACATTGAATTGTCCATAAAAATAATAATAAACACACATAAACAGCCATATTTATCTACAAGCATGTCATCGTAACTGGTACAGGCAGTCGTTTCACGATTGTTCTCAAGTCTATAGAATATTTAATCCTAATCGCACAATGAATAAATACTTGAACCAAAGAACACCGAAACTTTGCAAACAGTTAAAAACGATGATAAATCTGCCAATGAACCGAGTGCTGCAAAAACAGTGACAAGATCAGGCAGACATGTTCGTTTTCCACAAAAATTAGCAAGTTACATTAATTAAGTTTTTTAATACCTTTCTTTAAATGTATCATTGTGTATATGTATATAGTATGTTTACTTTTCTTTGAATTGTATTTCAACTCTATGTAGACATTATACAAATTCTAACCGCATATGTATCTTAACCAGGGCTGTAGTGGAGGGTATACGATGGTATACCCTCTGGTTTTACCAGAAAATTCCGTATACCCCCTGCTTTTTATTAAAAACTACGAACACCTATTTTTGTTTTTCCTAGAAAACATTGTGCAAAACGCAGATAGGAACAACTAATATGGGACAGCAAAAGAAAAGTTTCTATTTCAAGATATCACCTTGGCACATAATTCCAATATCGTACCTATTAATCAAAAGCAATTCATTCGAAGTATTGTCGATAGAATGAAATTTAGACTTTGTTCTGATGTCAAAGAAGAAAATAGTCAAATTTGAAGGATATATCCATACTTGATCCGAAAAATATAAATATAGGGATATTTGCCGTGTAGAAAAGGAGGTAAAAAGGATCTGTTGACGTTTTGGTATAGATGAAATGTGCACTATTCTGGGTTTGAGGGAACAATCAAAATGCCCAATTTGTTCCAGAAAAATTAAAGCCTCTTCTAAGAATGATTGAAATATTACCATGTTTCACGGCCGTTTGCGAGCGCGGGTTTAGTTTAATGAATACCCTCCGGTTCTTAGAAAGGATTACACACACACAGGTATCAGAGTGTACTCTACAAAGAGTGTACTCTACAAAGAGTGTACTCTACAAAGAGTGTACTCTACAAAGAGTGTACTCTACAAAGAGTGTACTCTACAATGAATGTACTCTACAATGAATGTACTCTACAATGAGTGTACTCTACAAAGAGTGTACTATACAAAAAGTGTACTATACAAAGAGTGTACCATCATAGGGCATACCATGGGGCGTCTATACTAGTGCAGAGGCCCCCATGGTATACCCTCTGATTTATTTACGACTACAGCACTGATCTTAACCGTATGTATATACTTCCAGCAAATTAATACAGTTCCTTCAGATAATCCTTCGGTCACTGGGGGAAACTCTGCGGTGAAGTGATGTTTAAGAGGTGAAAATGGAACTGTGAACTGAACTGAAGTAGTGGTTCTGTTAATGAATGTAGGATTCTTATTTACAATTAGTAAGATACTTAGCTATTAGATGGCGCCACTATGTCGTTAGTAATGACTCATCCTGATGCAATTTTCTGGGAGTATGATGAAATGCTGAGGAGGAGGATGAAATCTTGCTCAGGGGAGTGGGTGAATTGGGGAGACTAAGAGAGGGAGAGTTTGAAGAAGGTGGTGTGTTGGAGTGCAGTTTGGCACTGAAGGAATTGTTAAAAGTGTCTGCATACTTGGATATTTGTTGATTAAATAAAAGTCGTTAAGTTTTCAACAACTGAGTTCTGTATCCTTGGAGATTAATTTACACCCTAGACAAATTTTAAGAAATGGAATCACCAAGCAATCTACATGAATATAATTTATTTTGATACAGTATCAAGGAGTGTAAGGTGTCAAAACGGAATAGAAATAAACAACTTGAATGCTTTATTCATCAGGGTGGCAACAAAATCCTAGAAATAAAGTTCCCTGATATTTCCATGATTTCCCTGATAGTCTCACAAAAATTTCCCTGATTTAACTATTCCCTTTAGAAATGTGATCCATGATTGGTATCGATATACAGCGTCCACACAACACTATTTTTAAATATTTAGGGTAAGAGGGTGTAAAAGAATCATTCTTCACAAATATTTTGTATTTTTTCTCTACAGATATTTTAATTGTTACTGTAAGAGTTGGAAACCTTAATGGAATTTTTTAAATTAAAATTGAAAAAACTTTAGAAAAAATGCAAAATATTGTATGAACTTTTTACACCAGACACTACATTGTCATACTATTCATCGAAACCAAATGCAAATATACATAAAAATTCTACAAAAATGTAATTGCAAACAAAATTAATTAATTTAATACACAATAAACATCATTTGTTACACAAATTTCAAATTGTATCCCACAAGTTGTATCGCTAGTCTCACGGCGACAAGACGCTGCAGCCGCGAAAAAAACGTCAGCGGCATTCAAAAATTACGACGCTATGGTTCTTAATTCTAATTACAATTTCGGCGAATAAGATTTATTCGATTCTCAAAAGCACTCGTAATCGCGCATCTCTAAATAGGACAAACGATAATGGTAGACGTTTAAGCTGTCAAAATTCCCCTGATTTTTTTGTAAAATTTGGACATTTTCCCTGAGATTTCCAGAAATAAAAAGTTCCCTGAGAATTCCCTGATTTCCCGGTTTTCCAGGTTCTGTTACCACCCTGTTCATGGTGTAATTAGGATTAAATATTCTGTAATGGTGTTCTTTGGTTCGAGTACTTCACCACAAGTCTAAGGGATAAAATACGCAACCCCGACAATGTGTAAATTTAGTCAGCAGTCAAACACTATAGACACTTTTGACTCAATCTACATTCCTACAGTGATACCTCTTAGTACCCATAGACGTGCAGTTGACACCAGCAAAAGCAGAATTGTTAGTGCTTGGAGCAGATTACTCAGAAGAATCACATAGAGAAGGTAAAAAAAATTAACCTTTACAACCTTTGGGGAGAGTTTTAAACTCAATTGCTGAAGTCAGTAATCCGATTTTTTTTGGGTTCTCGTGATTGAAAAAAAGCCGTGCAGGGCGAGCTCTTACTGACACTCTGTAAGTTGTATTTGGCGCCAGACCTGAAATAAAAAGGAAATTTGTTGAACATTAATTGGAACCTTTCATGAGTATAATATCTAGGATACAGAAATAAGTATTGGGCCACAATTTAATTCAATAAACAGTTATTGGATCAAACTATTGTGAAACCAACAAGAAAATAAAGTCAATTCCCTGAAATTGCATGAAACCCATTCTATTGTTCGATAACAAATAAAATAATCAGTTTTACAATGAAAACAAACTTGCTCTATGCATTTGACTAGCTTAAAATTATTCCTACACTGCAAGTTATTCTGCTTTGTCACATATAAAAACACCCCCAAACAAGTAGTTAGATTTCATGCAAATACGCTGCCGTCCGGTTCATTATTGCAGGGTAGTGTATATCACTGAATTACAGATATTAACTATTAACAATGAAAACATTAATATTATACAGTTTATATATTATTATATTTTTGATAAACCTGTTAATAAACTAATCAGTGTTAGGCAAGAGAAAATACTGAAATTAAACTAACCATATGCTAATCTATTTATATAATTCTCTTACGTGGCACGCAAAAAAGACGTTATGTGTTACCGCGTTTTACACTGTACGATGGTTTGTTTAATACGAAGTCTCGCGCCTCAATTGAATTTATAGCGCAATAAGGATGAAATTTTATTGAAAAAATAATTTATATTAGTCGAGCTGTTGCATCTTACAAACAACAGGCTGGGTATTCTATTTCCAAAGCAGCGCTCACATTTCAAGTCAGAATTTGCTCAAAGTTTTAATTTGAATTAAAAATTGTTCGAGTTCTGATCCCAGAGGTCCTGTATAACTTTTCTGAAGTACAACAAATTTATTTTAAAAACTTTTTTCTTGGGATATCATATTTTGTATACAATTCCTTCTGCTAGGACACATGTCATCATTGATGCGAGCGAAGCGAACCAATGAGTATTGCAAAGCAATCATCCGGGGGTTGGTGAGGGTTAGCGAGCAGGGGGCGGGCCCCCCTAGTAAATACTTATATGTTGCGAGGAAACTAAATTTTACTTCCTTATTCCAATAAAATGCTTATTTACTTGAAAATTTTATTTCCTTATTCCAACAAAACTACTTTAAAAGCTGAATGAGTACTGTGGTTAATGCTTTTTCTGCTAGTTTTCAGACAACTCAAAGTGCCTTACATGACCATGGAAATTTCAGTTTACCGCAGTTTTACTGTCAAATACTATTCGTATGTGTTTAGTTTATGTTTTAACATTATTTGGTTACTAATATGCTTACTGCTCTCAAATACGCATCAGTTAGAAAGCTCTCTAATGGCGAATTTTTAAACTTTATAACTCATAACTGGCCTACAATTAGAAATCTAGTTTTGTTATTGATCCTGGAAAATTTTGAATTCAAACCTTGTGAAAGTTTAGCTGTAAAACTGTTTATCAAATTAGCTTCAGAATACTTGGGGAAATTTGTGTCTCTTTTATCCTCTCTAAATATTTCACAGCTTTCATGCATCAAAAGCTATTAAAAAAAAACTAGGACTCTCACTTAAGAATTACAGTTAGGTAGCCAAATCCTGCTTTGGTGTTATCAAAGGATGAATTGAACCAACATACCAGAGATTGGGTGTCGAAACAAGCTGGGCTTTAAGGTCTTGACTTCAACACTGTTGATGGCCACAACATGTTGAAAATTGCTATTGCTGGGTAACCAACTAATCACTGCGGATGTAGATGTGACATTGAGGGCTTTTACACAACTAGGAGCTAAAGGTATATCTAAAATTAAATAGATGAGTTTTAGAATTTTGGACACTTTAGTGCATATCTAACATCACAACTACAGTAGAGCTGTCATGTATGGAATACAATACCTTTCCCAATGACAATTGTACAGGCAGCATCCCGGGAATGGCGCCCTGAGGAATTCACAGAACGAACACTTATTCTGTGAGGCTGAAAATGATTTAAAAAACATGTGAATGCTAGTTGTTGACTGCACAAAAATTGTAATAATATTTAAAAGTACCTGTACAGCTACACTCTACGTTTATGAGCGGTGGCAACGGCCTTTGGCAATTTTTTTGCCGCACTTCTACAGCGAGTTATGGTAGATTAACGCAACCCATCTGTCTTTATGGTTATTGTGGTTATCATGGCAACCTCGACAAACAGTAACTTTTAATTTTGATTTGGAATATTTCAGAAAGTTCTTCCAAAATCTGTTAAAGTCGTTTGATTTCATTGGTTTGTTTGAAATTATTTCTTTGCTTCCATTGGTTATTTTGATTTTAAACTATCCTTTGATTGCATTGGTCCTTTAAAATTTTTTTCTGATACCATTGTTTAATTTATTTGTATTTTTACAGTTATGGAATTTTTATACTATTTTATATTTTTCACAAAACGTTTAAGAGTTCTATTTTTTTGCCATTTCTGGAATTTTCGTGTTTTATTATTTTTTTCCGGAACATTTCCGATTTATCAGGTTGTATTATTTCTTGCTTTTTTTCTTTTCAAAAAGCCAACTGTATTTAGTGGAACTCATAAGTTTCAGGGTATTCTTACCCAACATTTGCAGTTTTGTTTTTCTGCTGGTTCAAATGTGTTTAAGCTTACTACTTTTTGCAAAAGTTTTAGAAAAATATACTTTTTAAAATGTTCTCAAATGGGTTTTCAAGCTTTCATTTTCCGTTGTAAAAAGAAAAATATTTTTTAAAGAAAATGAGTTTTGAAATAATTTTTTCCTTGGTGACTTTAGAAGTTTGCCAAAAAAATTGTCAAGAACGTTGCCACCGCTCATAAACGCACAGTGTAGCTGTACCAAAATATCAGTTACAGGGTGTCTACTAAATTTCTATTGGTCCATTTAGTTACTTATTCGGGACATTTTGGGGATCATTTAGGGATTTTCTAAAATAAATGCATGACCTGATTTTACATGATTACGTGGGTCAGTTAAATGCCATTATACTTTAAAATCACACTTTTTTTATTGCATACAGTCTAATCTCGAGAAAAGAGGACTCTAGTATCACATTTCAGCTTTAATAAGCTGTTATCTAAATAAAATTTTAAAAATAAAGACAAACCATAAGTCATCTCATAGTAGATGAACATATTAAACAAATACTATATATTATATTCATTATTTTTGTTTTCTGAATACTTGAAATTTTAATAAAAATTGAAGAAATCAACAATTACTTTAAAAACATTTCGCCATGTAAATTTTTTATTTTTATGTTTTATGCATCAAATGAAGTTGGTAAAAAATTTATATAACAATTTGTGTATTTAAAAAAACTGTCTCCGAATGTGGTTGGATTGGGGGAGTTATACCATTTTCATTTTCTTTTCAGTTTGCAAACTTTTTTTTCTTCTAATTGTTCAATTTCATTATTAGCAATTTTCTTTTTTTCATTTGTTTAAGTTCAGCTACTGCATCCTTTTATTATCAACTTAAACAAAATGTGATAAATTTCCGGGACAAAATTTAAGATTAAGGGACTTTTTCGAGACCAGTTTACCGTTTTCGGCATATTTTCGGGACATTCGGGATCAGTAGACCACCATGAGAACACATTAATAAGAAAATAAAAAAAATACTGGAAAAAGGGTTAAACAGGAATTTGCTTTTCAGACACTAACCAGAGACAATTAAAAATCATGGTTTAGAACAAACAAAATGCAATATGTAAACATTCTTCTAAGGTTCTAAGTGTTCCTTGTACTTTTAGTACTGATAGAGAATAACATATATTTCAATAGCAAGGAAACCTGATCATGGTATTTGCTTAGAGAACAACAATTTTATGGAAAAAATCGACAACCTTCACTAATATAAGATTCCCAAGTTTTCAATATCCTAACAGTTAGACTTGATGAATAAGTTGAAAAATGCAGAACTTTATGAACTCAGAGGGGACACATTTTAAGTAGTTGTAAAACTGAGTTACACTTTTCTTTAGAATCCCTATATACATTTCATGTTAAACCAAATTCACAGCCCTGATGCATTGGTTAAAACTAGTTATCATCATAAACTAAAGTTTCGGTAACTTTTGTCAACGTTAGTGCATGAGGATTGATTGATTTTGAATTTCATGGTGCAAGGAACATAATTATACAAGCTGTGACAAACAATATCAAGTAATTGTGAAAAGAAAGGATGTAGAGAAGAAAGTAAAGAAAGAAAGTAGTGCAAGAAGGAATTTAAGATTGTAAATTCTGTTGAAGAGTCAAATACTTAAAATGCTTTCAAAAATTAAACTAATTGGGTAACATAAATTACCAGGTAATGAAACTCCCAAATAAATTTTTTGTCATGAGAATATTTTCTTTTTTTATACATAAAATAACCTCAACATTGAATTGATTCTCATTGCAGTCTACTCCTTCAACTAAAGCCCTAGTATTTTCTACCTAACGAGCATTGGAAATTTGTTTGAAGAGTTAAATTCTTAAAATGCTTTAAAAAATAAACTATTTGGGCAACATAGTCTCATACCAGGTAATGAAACTCCCAAATTCATGTATTGTCATGAGGACTTTTTTTTTATACTTAAAATAACCTCCACATTGAATTGATTCTCATTGCAGTCTACTCCTTCAACTAGAGCCCTAGTCTTTTCTACCTAACAAGAATTGTTTCTATCAAACAAGCATTGTAAATTTTTTTTGAAGAGTAAATACTTAAAATGCTTTCAAAAATTAAACTAATTGGGCAACATAAAGTACCAGATAACGAAACACCCAAATTCATTTATTGTCACAAGGATTTTTTATATACATAAAATAACCTCAACATTGATTGATTAACTCATTGCAGTCTACTCCTTCAACTAAAGCCCTAGTTCTTTCTACTTAATGAGCATTGTAAATTCTGTCGAAGAGTTAATACTTAAAATGCTTTCAAAAATTAAACTAACTGGGCAACATAAAGTACCATGTAATGAAACTTCCAAATTCATTTATTGTCACGAGGATATTTCTCTTTTTTTTTACATGAGGATATTTATTTTTATATACATTAAATAATCTCTAAATTAAACTGATTACCTGATTGCAATCAACTCCTTCGACTAAAGCCCTAGTCTTTTCTATCGCTCGTATTGTTGCTTTTGGAACACCATCAACATAGACATGGTAAGCCTCAGCTGTTCCTCTAGGAGCATCAGGTGGGCACCATCCTATTAGTATGCTTTTATTCAACTGTCTTTCAAGGACCAGTCTTGTTGGCGGTGGAACTATGGAAACACACAAATTAGTATTTGATGACATAAAAATAAGCAGAATCAAATTAATATTGTAAAAGTATGCATCTTTTTTAATGTTTTCAAAATAATATCATTTTAAAAGAGACAAAGTGAACAATAACTATAAATTTTAAAAGTTTAAGTGTTATCAATGCTAATGAATAATAGTATCAAGGAATAAATTAGAACAATAATCTTATGCCAAAAGTATTTAACAGCATATACAATTCCTGGGATTTACAGAAAGTATTGGAATTTAAGTTGATAATGGAAAAGATCTAACATTGAAAAATACAAAATTTTGTATCCTATGTAGGAAAGAGTGAAAGAAAAATACTGGTAGGTTATTTTTAGACAAGATTAAAACTGTAGTCTACTAATTAAACTAAATACAAAACCATTTTGTAAGAGAAAAACGAATGAAACTTAACTTCAGTTTTTACGTATAGTACCAACCAAAATTTAGTGTTGATTATGAAGAGATTTCTATAAGAGCCCGAAAACTTTGCCATGAATAATAATTTTAACTTACGTTTTATTAAATGGTTAAGTACACATTTAGAAACATTAGACTGAAAAACAATTTAATATTCATTACAATATTTTTAGATAGTCTTTGTAATTTTGTCACTTAAAACCTGTCACAAAAATGAATAAACATTCAGCTTATTTCTTACAAAAAAGCAATAAAAGCATAATACAAAGCGTACATACTACACGTATTTTTGTATGTAGAATAGCATCTAAGCCAAAGAGCACAAATTTAAGAACTTGTTTCCAGACCATTTTTCCCCTTTTCTCTCACATAATTGTTCATAATAGTGGAGTGTACAGTTGCTGTTTAAGGTGGCACAAAAACTTTAATTTAAGTATCTTTGCTTAGTACCGCTTCTCTCCCAGTGGAGATATTATCCACTGACACAGTTTGACTCTTAAATTCAAATTCTTTAAAAAGTTGTTCTATAATAGAGTTAAATGTTTCACTTTTCCATGATTTCATCAATACAAATTAAATGTCCAATCTCTTCAGCCAGCTTTCATCTCTTTACATGCACCAAAAAGCATTCATGCTTGGAAGGGGATATGGAGAACTGAGAAAGAAATTCATTTTTTAGGGTCCTTTCATAAACAAATCTTGGGTCATGACATCCAAAAACAAAAAGCTGTTTTTAAATAAGAAAGCAAATTCAGGATGATTGAGGTGGTGTTAAGAGAACAAGAGAGAATCATTTCCTCCTTGCACCATACCTACTCCAAAACATGAATGCATTTCAGGACTTGTATAGGGTTGGGTGTTGGTCGGGGAGATTGGTTGGTTGTTTTCAGGTTTTAAAGTGCAAGGGCCATATTTGGCCAAGCTGCACCAAGCTAAAGATGTTGGAAATTTAATTTATATTGGTAAAATTATGGAAAAGTAAAAATATTTAACTCAGTTTTAATATTTAACTATCAAAGAAAAGTTTTTTTAAATATTAGTCACAATTTGGATTTAGAGTTTTGTGTCTATAGATAATGTCTTAACAGAGTATAGAGCAAAAATAGCCAAGTTGAAGTTGCTGTACCAACTCAAACAGGAACTATACCCCTATAACATCAGGACCTCACTGAATAAAAGAACAATGATATGAGATATGGCCCAAAAAATTCAGAAAAAAAAACCAAAATTCTTAATTTAGTGCATTTTGGCTTAGAAGCTGTTTGGAAAAAAAGTGCTACAAAACTTCCTTTTGTGTTCAATTGCATTACAGGTAACCCTCGTACAGCATAGTACTTCTATAACACAGCACGGTTTACAATAACAATGATAATCTATATATTGTAAATAAGAATGGAGTGTTTGTTTGTATATAAATTGAATCTTTTCGACCCATTTCAATTTTTCTATCCTTTTTGGATCCTTCTGATACTAAATCCGCCTCAAGTATGTCTGTCTATTCGTCTGTGTTGTCTGTATTAGAGTGCCTATATAATAAGAGTGACGACATACGGGAAACACTTTCTGATTGGCTTAGAGAACTTTTCTACTGCCCGACGCGGTCTTTTCCTAGCTCCAGTAGACTTAACATGGGAACTTTTGGTGTGCTTGTGAGTACATTAAATTAAAAAGGAAATATAGCTTATTCATGTTCCATTTCGTGTTCTAGAATGTTTATTTATTATTATTATTTTAGTGTTTTTTCAGTATGAATTTGAAGACTTTTTAAGTAAATAGCTTTTTTTGAACAACATGGTGTTTCCCGCAATCTAAGCAATTTGTAAGTTGTGCAATCCATCTCATCAATTACACATGTAATTGAGAGTTTATATGATTCATTTATACCGAATGTATCCATATTATAACAAAAATATGCTTTTTGTTCTCCTTGAAATGATATATTAATTCGCCCAGCAACCTTCTTTGAGACGATTCTGGTAGAAAAATGGCTGCCGCGCAAGCGCATTGGGCCAAATTGGGCCCCTTGTCGCCACTCTTATTATATAGGCACTCTAGTCTGTATGTGTGTGCCCTATAAACATCCATATGGTTTAATATACTTTCATGAAAATTGTGGTTTCCATATATCACATTTAACAGTCCTTTGGTTTCCATATAACACGGCACACATTATCAAATTTATATGATCAAATTTATATTTGGTTAACACGTTTTCTATATAGCACGAGTATCATATAACGCAATTCCTATATAACACAGTACACAATATAAAAATTTGTGGAACTTGGAAGTTTCGTATAACACGGATTCTCTATAGCACGGTACAAATTAACCGTGCTATACGAGGATTAACTGTACTGTAAGAAACAGGCTGGGTAAACGCTTAGCATATCTGTGACAAGTTTTAAATGTCGAATTTACTAAATGCTATCACTACAAATATTACAGAAAATATAGAATTGATTTTTAGCCGGTTTCTAAATGTGTACTTTACTATTACCATAAAAATCAAGATCAAAGTATTGTTTAGTAGAGTTTGGGGCTTTTAAAGAAATCTCTTCATGGGGGTGTACTCAATTTCAAGATCCACTGCACATCCAATTAAACTTTAAAAAATTATAGAATTTAACAGTAATATCTCTTGCTAGTCTAACTAAAGTCACATGAAGTCATCAATAACATAGTAAACTCCTTTACTATTAATTAGGAACTTCATTAAAAATTTCTCAAGAAATGAAACAAAATTAACTATCTCATTCACCTGGACCTTCGTCCCTTTCGATGTCAGTCAGGAAATCTTCAAATTCATCAAGGTCTTCTAAATCTATGTAGTCATTCATGCGATGGAAATCATCTATGGTAAAATAATGTGACAGTAGATTTTAATTTCAAAATAGGTTTTTAAACAATAATTATTCACATTCACAGTCAATATGCTTCAAGCCCTTATAAATAAGGACTATGTGTGCATGCCAAAAAATTGTTCGTGTATACATTGATATCTTGGCTCGTGGAGAATTAGGTCAGTTTTTGCATTTTAACAATTTTTTTGTTTTATTCATTAAAAAAGCATATAATGTTATACTTGGAGGAGGGGGGACTGTTATCAGAGAATCAGTATGGGTTTAGGAATGGCAGATCCTGCTCTACAAACCTTGTTCTACGAAAAAATTACTGAGGAGCTAGATAATAAGAGCAGTGTGGATATCATGTACATAGATTTTCAAAAGGCTTTTGATAAAGTACCTCATGAGGCATTACTGTTTAAATTGGAAAGGCTGGGGATTCAGGGAAAAACATTAATATGGATAAAGAATTGGTTATTGGGTAGAAAGCAGAGAGTGCAGGTGAAAGGAAATTATTCACAGTGGACAGAAGTTATAAGTGGGGTGCCTCAGGGATCAGTTTTGGGACCAATTTTATTTATAATTTTCATAGATGATATAGGTCAGGGGATCAAGAATAGAATCAGTATTTTTGCAGATGACTTAAAAATATGGGGGACAGTGGATACCAAGTTACAGATAGAAAATTTACAAGGGGATTTTGATAAGATATCCGAATGGGCTGTAAAATGGGGTATGTCATTTAATGTAGGGAAATGTCAAGTTCTGCATATGGGTTACAGGAACAGTGGAGCTGAGTACAGGCTGCAGGGAGTAAAGGTAAAGGAGGGAGAAACAGTCAAGGATCTTGGGGTGATAATTCACAGGGATTTTAAATGGGTCACCAATGTTCAGCTGTGGGTAAAAAGGTAATAGGTTATTGGGGTATATTAAAAAGACTGTAACTTCAAGGGATAAGAATATAATCTTGCCGTTATATAAGGGTTTAGTAAGACCACATCTAGAATATGCTGTACAATTCTGGGCTCCATATATGAGAAAGGACATAGAATCAATTGAAAGGGTTCAGCACAGAGCTACAAAAACAATAAAGGGGATAGCAAATTTCGACTATAATGAACGTTTAAGTAAGCTAAACATGTATACACTGGAAAGAAGAAGAAGGAGGGGGGATTTGATTCAGCTTTTCAAGTTTGTAAAACAAGGGGACACAGAGGGCTTAAATTTTAATAGGGATAACAGAACAAGGGGCCATGGGTATAAATTGAATAAGACACATTTTAATCGGGATTTAAGGAAAAACTACTACTTTAATAGGGTAATAGACAGTTGGAACGCGTTGACAGAAAATATAGTTAATTCAAAAGGAGTGTATGAATTTAAGACACAATTGGATAGTCAGTGGGAATTGGGGAATTCATAAACAAAGGACCAGCCTTGTTGGGCTTGAGCCTGTAGCTGGTCGTCAATATTTGTATTTGTATTTGTAAATGTCATGTGGAAACAGCCAGTTTGCATTTGATTAAATTTTTTCATTCATTAGATGCTAGGTTTAGTAGCTGTCAGTTTGCATTTAATTCATTTTGTTTCATTTTTTAAATGTCAGTTGAGGTTGTAGTCAATGTGCATTTAATTAATATTGTTATATTCATTAGATGTCAGTTAAGGTTGTAGTCAGTTTGCATTTAATTAATATTGCTTTTTTTAGACACTAGTTGTTGCAACATTTCAGTTTACATTTAATGTAGTGAACATACATTAAATTTACAAGATTGGATTCATGCTTAAGTTTACATAAGATACATTACTTTAAATTTCTAGTAGTTTCTTTTCATCTTCCTTTGATATTTGGGATGAAAAAGCGATATGAATATTAAAAATTGTAAAATGTTGTAAAACAAATTTTTACTATCAGTAATTAACGCATAAAACTGTCTTGTTAACAACACAAAGTTATTACCAGTAGTTATTTTAGATTCAACCTTGCAGTACATCAGAGGATCATCACCAGCCAAATCTCCATCGTGAAATTGGAAGTTTGTACTGCCATCATCAGAATCCCTTGTCCCATATAAGACTTGGGATTGAAATTCATATAGCTCCTCGCCTATAGAATAATTGCAGAAATTTCAGTTTTACATATAGATCAGTAAAAACAAAACACAAAAATGAAGGCTTATTAATTACCTGTGAGTTTTTCGACAAAATTCGATGGAACTAATCCTTTTCTACCATCTAAAAGTTCTCCATTGAAAAAGCCATCCTATACGAAAGTATTTATAAATAATAAAAAGCTAAATATATGAAAATATACTATAATATAGAAAGATGACATTGAAGGTACTTTTAAAATACTCTAAGGATATCACTTTGAACAAAATAAATTCAAATCGAAGGTATATAAAATCTTTTAGGAATGGGGGATTATAAAACATTTAAGGTAAATTTGTAAACTGCAGGCAAATTAAAAAAAAAAAATAGGAAATAGAAAATAAACAGCTGCATATTTTTATTTCTGTTAAGATATGCTTTTAAAACAAACCTGCACAATGTATAACTGCAAGACCAGTAGTTTTGTTTTACTCTTTGGAATATTAATATGATATTGTAACATCAAATTTGTGATCATAGAACAGATCAAATAGTTGAAAAATCAATGAATTATTGAAACTATTGATTAATTACCCCAAAATAAAAATTATGTTACAATAAAAATGTTTTGCAGTAGTTGAAATCTTTTGCAAGAATAAAAATAATTTTTCATCATGGAGTTGAAAGAAGTTTTAAAACATAACTATTGAATGTCCTATTTTACAGCAAAAAATATACAAGAAATAATTCAGATCATGACAAAATTTAAGAGTACAGTAAGCTGATTTAATTCTGCAAAAATTTAAGCTGATAAAATTCATCAATTTAAAGCGCTGACAAATGTACTAAATTGCATTAGTAGTAACATCACATAATTAGTTACGTTATCTAGTTCACATTGTGTTAATAATTACAGCTCAATAAATATAGCCTATTTAAGTGATTTTCAAAAAGCTAATGGTTGAGAAATAATGAATAAAAAACAGGCATTCAAGCTAAGAATTAGAAAAGGTAAACAACCATGGAAATCCTACTTAAAATTTTCTAACGGGCTGAACAAAATAAAAGAAACTCAAAAGAAAAGTTATGAAGTACATTAAAAGAAAGGTTTAAAATATTTTAAACTATCATAATAAAACTATCATAATTTTTCAGATTTATCGATGAAACTTTTATAAAACAAGATTATTTTGTAAATTAACATACAGTACTAAAGTATTATAAATATAATCCATAGCTTTTAAATGCGTGCATCAAGGTTATATGCTCTCTTTTCTCCTATACTATGATAGCATCCACCATCCAAACAATGAGCTCCTTTTCACACTTTACTTCCATTTTGTGTTTGGACCACCTTAATCCTAACAAATGAATCACTACTCATAACTGAAGTATAAATATCTGTTTGCTGCATCAATTTCAGCATAAGTTTCAATGGTTAGAGTAGGGTAGGATGAAGACAAAGGTGCTCGCTTCCAGGAACCGAAACCTCTAAGCATCCCGATATTTGGAGTCCCCCTTATGACGAATAAATATAACAAGTATACAGATAATATGGATGGTGAAACATTCAAGTGAAGCCTGGTCCCCAAAACACTAGAGATGAATATTTTATACATAACATGAAAATGTACAAATAAAATAATTTTTTTTGAAGGCTTTGCTTGGGTTTTTCAAGTTTTCAATAATAGATAGGGTATATTTAAATAATATATGGGGTATATTTGGACTTCATTGCATTTATTTTAAAGTAATAAAATACAAGACAAGCATCTCAAAGTAAGAAACTAACCATGCCCACTGCTCCAAATATTAGCACAAAATCCTGAATATCCTATACTTTTATTGTTGAAGCCTGGTCACCCAAACACAAGGGATGAATGTTTTGCACATATAACAAGGAAATGTGATAACAAAATAAATTGTTTGGAAGGTTTTACCAGGGCTTTCTTTCATCAAGGGAGGAGGGTATGTTTAGCATTTTACTCAGATTTCAATGTTCCTCTAGTCTTCATCAATGGTTAGTTTGGAGTTTCATGTCGCAAGGGTGAGATTTGGTCAAGCCATGCTATATACAAGACAATGTCTTGTAATTGTGAAAAGAAAGGATAGAAGAAAACAAAGGCCAACCTGAGCAACATGCGATTGTGACTCTCATGTTTATCAGAGGCAGTAGAAACTACATGTGTGTGTGGGGGGGAAAACAATACATCACCAAGGTATCTCGAGCTCATGAAGCCTAAAGCTATGCCCTCAAGGGGTTTCATCAACGGATGTGGATACTTTGAATCTGTCGCACTTATTTCAAAGTAATAAAATACAAGACAAGCATCTCGAAATGAGAAACTGACCTCGTCCATCTCTCCAAATATAAGCACGTAATCCCCAGCCGTCAACTTGAGCTCGGCTTCCGGATTCTCGTTCGGACTCTGCTTGATGGGATCGTAGCTGTACCGAGAAATATACACTTTGCAATGACCCCGATGCGGCAGATCGATGTAGTCCGTCTCCCCGTACATGTCTTCTGATTTCGTGGTGGTCATGCCAGGGGTGGACGCGTAAGGTGTGCTGCTGGGCAGGGCAGGTAGTGTCGAACTGTAGTGCCCGGAATGCGTCATGCTTCCCATGTGCATTCCAGAGAGAGAGGAGGTTCCGGTTAAGGGGGTACTGCTTCTACTGCCAGGTGGTGTAGCTGAAAAGGGTCTTCTATTAGCTACAATAGAAAGAAATGCATTGAATCTATTGATTACATCCAATTCATGGGCGTAGTAAGGTTGGGACAATTTTGCATAACACATAAAGCTAAGCAAAAGATTTACACATAGAGCTAAACAATAAGTCATCATTAAATGTGCTTAAGGTATCTGACTACATTTGGTGACCTTTTTTTAAATGTTAAACTTATACTTTTCTTTTAAACAGGTAAAAAAATTTACGGTTACAACTTATAGAAACACATATTAAACACAAAAATCACTACAAATGTTTATAATTTATTTAAAGATTGGCAAAAATGGGAACACTTAGATTAAAAAATTATCTTAATGCGTAACACTACAGCTGAAAAATTTTGCTCAGAATCACAATCAGAGAAAAATGCATTTAAAGATTTGGAAAAGCAAGAAAAAGTAGCTGTAAGAGCTATTCAAATTTCCTAAACCAAAGCTTTCTATTTATCATACAGACAAAATATAAATAGTTTTGCTGTAAAAAGAAATATTAAATAAAACTAAGCATGAAACTTAAGTCAAAAATCGACTTTTCAATGTAGTAAGATACCTTAAATGGGCAATAAAGCTTATAAAAATGTAAAAAGCAGGTAAAATAATACAATATCAGCCATTTATTTAAAAAATGTGTTGTAAGCACAAAATAAAATAATTCAATTATAAATGTTTATTAAAGCTGTGATTAAATAACTTAAGATGCAAAGAGATTAAATTAATTTTGAGGGTGAAAACATTCAAATTTCAGACAATACATTGAGTAAGCAAGGCAAAGAGACAACATGTTCACAAATATTTGTTACTAAATCCTGATCATAACCCAAGGCTGCTAGCAGTAAACACTTAATTGTAAAGCATAAAAATTATCAAATCAGCATATCTCGAAGAAGCTTAATTTATTGTAACACACACATCCTTAAAATGGCAAGGAAAGAAATGCTGCATTGTCAGTGCTTGCGCAGATGCATGCAGCTGCATTAAGGTGGCGATTTTAAGTCATACCTCACACAGGTCAAACCAGACCAGTGTAAATCTTTGTTGTAGAATGCATACTGGATTCCAAATTTACTTTCACAATTCCATGTGTACAAGAGATTGTACAGTTGAGGAGATATTAGATAGCAAGATATTCTATACCCAGGTTACAGCAAGGTAGGAGTAAAATTATTTACTGATCTTCAATTCAAAACCAATGCATTTTGAACCATGAGGAGCTGTATAAACTTGACAGTCATATTATGATATAAGTTAGCCTGGCCTAGTTCTTTGAGTATGTAATTTAAATTATTAACATGGATATTAGCCCTCCTTTTGGATGTTTTGATGTGGTATCTTGTCATTTCAAAAATTTGACTAGGTATCTTGTTGAACTTGGAGAATTAAGATGTTAGTAAAACTCTGTGTAGTTTTGAACTGTAAGATTTTGCCGATGAGGCATTTGTATTTAGAATGATTAATTATTATTTAAGAATTCAATATTATTAAATGAAGTTATATTTCTCCCAAATATACAAAATGATAAATGTCTTATTTTTTATCTATATGTTAATAAAAAGAGAAAGAGAGAACTCTTTAGAGATAAAGATGTTACTCATAATGCTTATTAAAACTTTTAGGTAAACATAAAAATGTTATTTTCATGTACAATGGTTCTATACTTATTAAAAATATCAGCATAAGAAATAGATGTCGTAACAGCAATTTTTACACTTTAAACTCTATTTTCAATATTCTAAAATCCAGAGAAAGCTACTCTTATGAAAGAAAAATGTTTCATAGAACTCTATAGAGAAACAAAATTTTATTTCTGTAGAAAACATTCTATAGAATTCATAGAGAAAACGAACTTGGATGACATAAAAATCTATTTATTTTGAGAAGTTCTATAAGAAAGCTAAGACTAGAAATAAAAGACAAGGCATAAAATACAAGAGGTTTCTAGACATTCTATAGAGGTTACATTATAGAGCTTGGAGAAAAATGGGCCAAAATTCTATAGGTTTCTAAATCACATCCAATAGAAATTTTAGAGTTCTATAGAAATTTTTCGTAAGGGTTACATGAAACATTACATAAATCTAAATTAAATATTGAAAAAGAGAAGATAAGGGAGCATTTTATGTCAAAAGATAAATTTCATTTATTAAATTAAATTGAATATACTTTGTTAGACATTTAAATAGTTTCACATTTATCTTCTTATAACAAGATATTTTTCAGTTCTAAAAAGATACAAATGAAAAAAAATCTCTAAACAGAAGTTAACGGACAAAATTTTCAATGGAAGCAATTTACCAAAATTTGAAAGAAAGTATTGATTGAAATTGATAACAAAAAACAATATATAAAATAAAACAAAATATTAATTAATCTAATCAAACTTTTGGTCATAATACATATATACTACCACATATATTAAGACTGAATTTTTTATAAAATATGGATAAAAACATTCTTTTGAAACATCATAAATGAAACATGAACTTTCATGCATGAAAATCAATTTCACAACATAGTTTACAGCATGCAAATAATAATAAACACTTACATATAGTTGCTCTTTTTCTATCCAGTTCAGCTAATATTTTATTGTCTTGTTCTAATTTTGCCATAAGTACATCAAGCTCTTTCATTGTAACAGAGGATTCTGAAAGAATTTCAACACTGAATAAATACAAATTGCTTAACACTTAGAAATGAAGCAAAAGTAACACAGAAGAAAAGAATACCTGTCACACGAGACTATTCAAACAATTATTTTGAATTGAAATGAAATATATCAACTAAATCCAAACCACTAAAGGAGCATACAACATTGGGAATATTCTACACTATACAACACTATACTGAAGGTACCTAACCTCTGATAATTTGACAAATAAACTTACCTGGATTGGAATAAGATAAGTTATGATAAAATTAGAATTCATTCTGGAATGAATTAAAATAATTTACACCAGGAGTAATAAATTTGTTGCATGTAGTGGTCATGAAAAAAAATGTGCTAATAATTACACAAATTCATATCTATTGAACCCCATTTGCAATTGAACCTATCAGAAACAGGGTGTATTTATGTAAGCTAATTTTAAATTAGTAAATACTGAACAGATATAACATACTTTGGAAAAATATTAAAAGTAAGAGGTTTTGAAGGAAAGAGCAGGGAAAAGAAATCTAAATTATTTTCAAATTGTCAAGATGTTCATGATTAGTTTATAGTTAGCCCTCCAAGCGGTCCTGACAACATTTTTGTATGATGACGACATCAAAATCTGATTTGTTTTTCCTAATGACAAAGTAACTTGTCCATGAAGATCTGGTATTATGCCGATACCATGACAACCTCGTCGAGAGAACCATCTGGAGGGTCAACATATACAACTGTTAAAAAATATTCATTTCTCATGATATTTAATGTATGAATATCTGAAAGCGAAATTTGTACTTTTTCCTTTAACAGCATGTCTAAATCTATTTTGAAAGAGGTAATGATGTCCCTTTTTATCTGAAAACATTTCATTAAATGTTGAGGAAAAATCAAGTTATTATAACACATACAAAATTAAAGATTTTATACACAGCATATTATGCATATCAGAAGACATAGGCTGTTATTAAATTGTGATGCAAATAAAATACAAACTTCTAATAATGAAAGGCATAATTGCTTATTCTGCTTAGGCATACATGCAAAGAACCAATATGTCCACATTCAATTCTAATATAACAATAAAATTCATACAAGCTAATGTAAATCATGCTAAAATGTAAATAGTACAAGTAAAATTAGATCAGGCTTGAAACACAAATTCTATTAGTAATGAAAAAATGGTATATTTTGATTAAGTAGATACTTTAAATATGTATATTGAAATCAACAAAGCAAATCTGATGCTTTCTTGATATGTTTTTAAAAAAGGAAAGGATTTTTAATTTGGAAAACAAACATACAAGGCATCAATACATCAATTTATTTAAGACTTAAAGTTTCGATTTCAAAAGTGAATGTCATAGCATTATTGATTTAATTCAGTGGTAAGAAAAATCTTCCCATAGCTGGTAGATATCTTCCTTAAATATTAGTAATCTAGCAAAAGTTGAACTTGGAGGCCAAACAAAGTAAAAAAAGTAAAAATTGAAGGAAAAAAGCAGGTATCCGAGACATTATTTCCCCCCTCCAATATCCTTATAACTTTATCTTAACTACTGCCTTCAAATTACAAGTTTAATATGAAATTCAATCATACTAATGACTTGCATTAAGCAATTATATTCTATCTTAGGTCAAGAAAACACAAAAATAGAAGATAATAGGTTTCTGGCTATTTTCATATTGATTTTGTTGTCTAAAAAAGTTAGTTAGTTCAAAGTTATATAGTCCTGATTCAAAGCTAAACAAAGCTTCAACTTGATAGAATCTCCAAGAATAGAAAGACATAAGCATTTAAAACTAGTCATTGCATCACTAACAGGGAATTGTGATCTATTTAGAGTTGAATCAAACAAGTTATTCATTTCAAAATTAAAAAAAAAAAGAAGGTAATATTTAGCCTTCTGCTTCATAATATACTGAGGATGCTAAGATTTGTGTCTAACTATACTTAGCATCCTCAGTCTTAAGACAACAATGGTTGTTAAGTAGTACATTGAGATTTCAGAATGACTGCTTCATATATAGATAAATTTTATAAATTTAAATCGTGATAAATTTTGTGAATAAATTTCACAAGCACTAACTAAAGCTTTTAATTTTTTCTAGACCACTCATATTTGTGCCCTAAACAAGAGAACTACTAAACAGGGAACTAATAAAGATAAATTCACCCCTAAATGATCCCATGTGTACCATGGCAATGACCCTTCCACAGCTGCTTACACAAAACGTTTGGTTACACACTTTTCCATACTATTCTATAAATGGCCTCTCAGTGTCTTCTCAACTAAATTGTGACAAAGTTTAATTGGAAAGTGTAAAATCCTGTCAAGGTACAAACCTTGACACAGTAATTTAGAGCTACAAAAGTGAATACTAACATATATCTATAAGCTGATTTAAAAAATTACAGAGCTGAACTCAATTTTGTAGTTACATCTACATAAAGTTCAAAACTAAAACAATAAATGTACAAACCAAAGGCTAAAAATAAAGTAGCAATGCACTACTGCCACTTCTAGTTAGATGAAAAATGTTTGCCGCTAGTGGCTTGCGATTGTGGTGACGTTCCATACTTACTTTTGGGAAATCTACTTTTGTTGAGTTGCCAATACATTTGTTTATTCCGCTCAGATTCAATTAATAATTGGTCAATAGCAGGAGAGGAAAATGATGATTCTGTCCAAATAGTGACAGTGGTAAGGAGAGTACATATTTTATAAAAATGTAAGTCAGAACTATTTCAAGATCCTACATCCTTTATACTTTAATGAAACATGAGTATGTTGGTACACGCCTTATTTTAAAACCTAACCAGAGAAATAACTATAACTATGTTTAAGCAATCTAACATATAAGTTACATTGTTTCTTGTAATACTATCTATATAAAAAACTCACAACTTTAATAGATGCCAAGGTATTGCTTTTAATTATTGATGCTTTCAATGGAAGCTAAAATATATATTAAAATTAAGATTGAAATTAAGGCAAAATTAATTATGTTTTATGAGATGTTTAACAATCTAAAAATTCTATCACCTTCTCTACTTAATCTCATATTTTTTTTCAGATTTAAATTATTTACCAGTTTAGCTGTTATTGAAACCGAAAAAGTTTTAATAAAAGTGGAGTACAGACAGTGAAACTGGAATCACATTTTGGAGAAATTTCCAAAGACTTTCAGAGTTAAAAATACTTTAAAGGTGTATTAGATTAATTTCATATTTGAAAAATATTAATTTTATATTAGTATAAAGAAAGTTAGTTAAAACACTTTAAGAAACTCCAATATAAATGCAACGAATATAAAGGTGTTTAAATTTTATCAAATATGAATTGCTCATAAAATAGTATTGACTGAACAAAGATATTTATGTCAATTGTTGAACTAGAATTCATGCCATTGTTAAATTCACAATCTTCACATAGATCAAGATTAAAATTTAGTACTCACTCATATTATGTCGGTGATTAATTTCTTCTGATTGTTTTTGGTCTTCAAATTGTGCTGTTAATCGTTCCATATTATGTGAAGTGACAGGTGAACCTGCAAAATAGAATAGAATCTGCTGCTATAGTAACTATAAAATAAGTTAATTAAAATTTTCAAAGAAAATAGTCATTAATGCTTTATTGTCTAATAAATACATCGTAACCTAGATGAATGGGTCATCAGATTCTAATATCAACAAAGGAGGTGTTGGTGTACTTCAGTTGTTTCCAGGTAGAGGACATTTATTTATTTATATTTAAATCTCAACATAGAAAAACTGAGAAAATTGTTATCTTTACATGGCTCCCACTCTTTGGTGGAAAAAAAATTCAAGTACTTTTCCAGGCCCATTTGAAGTTTTTCAAGGATTATTGTAAAAAGGCAGAAATTCCCTCTTTACCCCCCCCCCCATTTTAGCAGACAACTTTTCTGAAGAACCTCTCATGAAATGTAACCTTTTCATTACCATTTACGTATTTAACAATTCCAAACATATTTCTAGTCAATATTCCAAGCATGTTATGGGAAAATAAAAATTCTCAAAAAGAAAAAGTAAAGTAGCTAAGTTAACATAATTATGTTCTATATGTTCGAACTGACACAGAATCCGATTGACCTTGAAAAAAGAAAATAAGCACATGCCTATATGAACAAGCGTATTTGGCGTATTCTTCGGAATTGGAATAAAACCACGCCTTCTAAGCGCATGCGTTTTGAGCTGATTCATACTCAAAAAAATTCCAGATTAAAATTTTTCAAAATAAATTCAAGAACTTTCAAGTACTTTGCACCAAATTCAAGTACTTTCCCGGGCCCTTGAAAACAAAATGAAATTTAAGTACTTTTCAAGGATTTTAAGGCCCGTGGGCACTTTAGAGATTCCAGATCTGCCTTGGAAGCAATAACAAAATGTAACTCGAAATGTGCCCAAGACATCCATTCACATTTGTAATATCGCATGTGCTTGGAAAAAAGGTTCACTCTCTGAAGGGTTTCCCACACATGTGGACATTGAAGGAAACGAAGTTGCAGATCAATTGGCAAAGTAACCTGACATTTTAAAGACATGAGAATTAACTGTGAAGGAATCAGAACGTATAAACATTGTAACAGACAGGGAATTGAACACGCACCTAATCATAAATTCACCCGCCCTACAATAGTAGCTGCTCTTGAAACCATTATTTATTCTGAAGAACAGCTTTATAGCAATAAAATAATCAACATAGTCAAAGTTATGCAAAATGTAGACTCAGAATTGGACATGACAACACTAAAGAAAATAGTGAATCCTTGCAAAGAAACAGTGAAACTCCATAGAAGAGTAAAGTATATTTATGCCCAATAAAGATTTGACCATGTCCATAATTCAGTTTGAGAAGCAGTCATTGAGTGGTTTAAAATCTCATTTCTATAGTATAATAAAGATACAAAATAAATTTAATAGCATTCCACGACATCACCAATAACAGTGTTAGAATGTATTGCTTACCAACTGTTGCTCTTGACTTTTCTAATTCAGCTAAAACTCTATTGTCATGTTCGATGCGAGCTATGATTTTGTCAATTTCATATGAAGTTGAATTAAGTATGTGAGATGAGACTGGTGAAGATGATGATATCGTTGTGCCAGGCGATATCATATTTGTACCTAAAGATTTTGGATGCCCATTAAAATCAGAATAACCAAACTGCATAAAATACATTGACATTTTGTAAAACAATATACAAGATTTCAAAAGTATATAAAACATAAATTCATGAACATTTAAAACACTAGGTGTATTTTTTTTCTATTAGTGTTGTAATGGAGTGCCACCTATAAATTAAAACAATAAACTAAAATATCAATTTTCAATTTTTTTTATCCCATTGTCACATGTAAGCTAATTACTAAAATTCTGCATCACACCAAAAATTAGTTTTTGACAATTTAACAAAAAAATGCATAATTTTGATTGATTTACAAAAAGTAATAATAACCTACTCTTTTTGCTCAAAAGTAAATTTAAGAAAAAATTTTTTGAAACAATTTATTTATTACATACTTTGGAATAAAATATAATACTCCACAAATAATTTGAACAAGTTTTTCTCAAAACTATTATTGGACACTTTGAAAATTTAAAACTAAACCATTAAAATTAAATAAATCTTGCACAATTCAAACCATTTCACAATTCATAAAAGGCAATTAAGTAGAAAATCACTGCTCTAAAATAGTACATGCTCTAGAGTACAGAAAAACATGTATAAAATTTGCAATTCGATTGATGTAATCCGTTGATAATCTGTATTATGTTCTATTGCCAGAAGTGTGCTTGATTCTAGTTTGGACAACTATAAATATCTATACCCACAATTTTAACCAACATTATACTTAAATTAAAACAGCACACAAGATCATGCTGTACACATAGTTTGCATACAATACTTACTACAAAAACACAAACAAAAACTTTGTCACCTTTACAAATACTAACCTGGACTAGTAATTGGAACTGAATTAAAATTTTCGAATTGAACATTTAGACTTCGAGACATAGAAGTATCTAATACTGGTAGAGAAGAAGAAACAGAATGGCTTTTATTAGAACTAAATATCGTGTCACTCCCAACTAGGTAAAGATCCATCTCTTGGTCTAGCTTGGAAGCACATGTTTCACTCGGCATCTAAATCATGAAACGATAAAATTTATTAATTTTAGTATTTACTTGTTCAAATACACAAAATGCAGAGTTTAGCTGAAGAAAAATGTTATGTATAAGTGAAATTCAATTTTATTGGTTCAAAGGATTTAGTGTCCTTAAGTTTTTTAAATGCATATTCTATGAAGCACTTGATGATTTTTTTAATGAACATAGGTAACATAAATATTGTAAGTAGCCTAAATTAAAAGTTTTTCTTAGAGATACAGCCAAAAGAAAAAACAATTTTAATGATATAATTTACAAAAAAAAAATCTATTTGAGATAGCAAAAGTAAACTGTTATGAATAAATCAGGAAGATTTTTTTCAGTAACTTAAATATTATAAATAACTTCTGGGATTAATTTTTGAGAATTTTCTTGAAAATATAACCATTTTGAATTCCTAGAAACAAATTTAATTTTTCAGGGATTCAAACTTTTTTTCTAAAATAAAATACAATTGAATATTCAAAGCTTTTTGCAATGTTACACATAATTCTATTAATTCTTTGCATTATCAAATACTTCGTATTGAAGTTGAGCATGAAAGCATGTTTACCAAGTACTCAAATAAAATGTATAATCACTTTTCACATTTGATCTTAAATCATACTTAATTTTTAGAACAAATCCTTCTAAAACAGGCTAGTTTTGCAAATTTTGGTTATCGTATTATTCTGGTTGATACTTTACAAACTTTCAAGGCAACAATTCAAGAAAACAATTATATTTTTGATAAAAAATAAACTAACTTTATTTTTAAGATTCACGCAGATACTTAAAATAATTTGTATTAATATAACACTATAATTAATAAAGACAATACAGTATGGATAACACGAGTACATTAAACATTCATGGCAACTACACATTAGAAAGAAAACAATAGTAAATAATTTTTATATTTTGGTTAGAAAGTAAACTAAATAGATTTTAAGATACACACAAGTATTTTATAGATATATTTTAATGCGATACTAGACTTATTAACATTATTAAAGTCAATACAGTAATAAATAACCAAAGTTAATACAATGACTCTAGATTCTGGGAGTAATAAAACAGATGGAAAATAATCCTGTGTCTGAAAGAGAATGTAAAAAAGGAAAAAATCTTACATCAGCTGAGTGAGATCTATGCGATCGCCATGCATGTTTAACCTGCGATCGTCGCAAAGATGCCATTTCCAGTGCAAGTTCTTCATGCAACACACTTTGTAGCTCACATTTCTTTTGCAGTTCACGCACTTTGGACTAGAATAAAAAACATTTTAGATATGAAAAAGTATTTCCAGTCTCATATTACTTGACAACTTTTCAAGAATCTATCCAAATATTTAGATAAATATTATCTTATGAAATGTAGGCCTAAGAGAAGAGCATTAAATTTATTGAAGCAAAATCGTATCTTTTACATAAAAAGAAAATATATACCACAGGAAAAAAAATAGAAAATGTTTCATGGGAGTATATGCCCAGACCAAATTTTTGTAAGAAAGTTACATGGTAAGTGAAATGTGATAACTAGACCTGTAGTTTGTATTCACTTGTCAAATAATGTTCACAATGCAAATGTAGATTAACCTTCCAAGGGGATTTGATGAGATATATTGTTCATCAAAACCTGATAAATTTTGTTATTGACAAATACAAATAATTACGACGAGCTACAGGCTCAAGCCCAACAAGGCTGGTCCTTTGTTTATGAATTCCCCAATTCCCACTGACTATCCAATTGTATCTTAAATTCATACGCTCACTTTGAATTAACTATATTTTCTGGTAACACATTCCAATTATTCCTTATTAAAATAGTAGTTTTTCCTTAAATCCCGATTAAAATGTGTCTTATTCAATTTATTCCGATGGCCCCTTGTTCTGTTATCCCTATTGAAATTTAAGCCCTCTGTGTCCCCCTGTTTTACCAACTTAACAAAATATCGCGTCATCAGAATATATTTCTGGGTTCTTTTAAATCAAGATCTGGTCAGTTTTGCTAACAATGAGATACTTTGTTGAGACTAACCACCAGCAGGGTTAAAACAAAAGAATGCATTTTAGAAGTTGGAAACGTGTCCAACAAAAAAACAAATTTTACATTATAGCTGTTTTGACTAAATATCAGGTTAAGGTCAAAAATAAAAATTATAAGCATTTTGATAGGTTTATATCTTGGTTGAAAAAATTACAATCATCTTAAAATCATACATGCCAAAACATGCATTAAAAAAAGTCAGTTTATGAGTTTCTGCTTGAAACCGACTTTATATATGTATGAAATAACGTTCGACAAAAAAAACGACATAACCACAAAACTCCCAAAACTAAATTGTATCAAACATTAGCAAGCTATGTAATTATCATAAAATGAGACATCCTGCAATAAATGAAAATTTTTTAGGTTAACTTGAAAAATAGTCGCAACATATACTGTTATACTTCAAAAATATTTGAATAATATATATCAGTTTCTTAACCGATTCATAAATTTATAGAATTAAAACCACAATATACTATGTAGGACTTTTGGCGTAATTTCATAAACAGGAAAACACATTTTCAAGAAAGCAGACAAATTTGATAAAAAAAACACATAGAAGTTAGGGCGCAAGAGAAATGTTACTCCAATAAAATGAAGCTAAATGAGGAAAATGACCTGTGGAAATTATATTCAAAATAACATTTCTTTTAATTTAGTAAATGTCAAAAATATTAATTCAACAATAATGTCCCGTTGAATTGTTTGCTAAGTTTTTTATTGTTTCTGGAATACTCCTCAAGGCGCATTAAATAGAAAAGTAAGCATTCCAAAGCATTTTACCTCCAGATTTTGTATCGTTTCTTGTGCATTCTGTTTATCGGTTTTACTGCTGTGATAGTGATGTCTGTTCTCTTCTTGCTTCTTCTGCAATTCAGCAACCGCATCTGTATATTGTTTCTCTAGCTCCTTCCGCCTTTCAGCGGCTTCTCGCATATGCTAATAAATGATTTCAGTAATAGGTAATTCAAAATCACGATATTATGCATCTAGAGAATAATTCACATTCTTTTATAGCTAAACAGAAAAATGCAAACTGCACACAACTGCTCTTTAAAAAACGACTAACAGTTCTCTTACAAAAGCTACAGTAAAGTAGGTAGGAAGTTAATTAACGTCCCACTGGAGCAATACAGTGTGATCAATCCTGAAGGGAAAGATCCAAAGACAACACTTCCAGGGTGGCAACAAAATCCTTGAAAAAAAGTTCCCTGATATTTCCATGATTTCCCTGATAGTCTCACAAAAATTTCCATGATTTAACAATTCCCATAAGAAATGTTGTAATCCATGATTGATATCGATATACAGTATCCACACAACACTGTTTTTAAATATTTAAGGTCAGAGGGTGTAAAAGGATAATTCTTCACAAATATTTTGTATTTTTTTTTATTGTAAGGGTTGGAACCTTAATGGAACTCTTAAATTGCAATTTTAAAAAAATGGAGAAAAAATTCAAAATATTTTGATTATGAACATTTTACACTTGACCCTACATTATCATACCATTAAAACCAAATGCAAATATACATAAAAAATTCTTCAAAAATGTAATTGCAGACAAAAATAACTAACTTAATACACAAAAAACATCATATGTTACACAAATTTCAAATTGTATACCACCAGTTGTATCGCTAGCCTCACGGCGACAAAACGCTGCAACCGCGATAAAACTGCGGCGGCGGTTTTCTCAGTGTTTTAAAAATTACGACGCCACGGTTCTTTATTCGAATTACAATTTCGGCGAATACGATTTATTCGATTCTCAAAAGTACTCGTAATAGTGCATCTCTAAATAGGACAAACGATAATGGTAGCCGTTTAAACTGTCCAAATATCCCTGATTTTTTGTAAAATTTGGAAATTTTCCCTGAGATTTCCAGAATTAAAAAGTTTCCTGAGAATTCCCTGATTTCCCGGTTTTCCAGGTTCTGTTACCACCCTGACTTCACAATATTGAGCCATGGTCAGATGAGAACATGGTCACCCCACTCTCCAAACTTCCACACCATGCTAATGAGAGGACATTTGAGGCCCCGGTAGATTTAATGTGCTCCAGTCCCAGTGTACACAATGGCTTTTCACTGAACCAAGCCTCCTGTTGAAACTCAAATACTGACCACCGGGCACTGCATACACTCTGACGTGCGATAGATGTTGAAGCTCTAGTTAAAACTGCTTTTATGAACGATGTGACGCCATGATTATTATTCTGTGTTTCTTTGTTGTTGTGTTTATAATAAATAAAGGATAAAGCTCGATTGCCTTTCAAGTCTGACAGGTAAGATAACCTTTTGAAATTAACTTAAGAGCTGCGTGAATCAATGCGAATTAAAAGTTGTAACACATCCTGTTGCTAATAGGGATGCGACATCGACAGCAAAACATCGATGTTTTGAAACATCGATGTTCCAAATTAAAACATCGATGTTGATAATACATCACCCCAAAAACATTGATGTTTTTCAAATGCAGTGTATTTAATCTTTTTTACCCATTTCTTAAAATTGGTTTAGCACCTAGTGATGCTACATCGACAGCAAAACATCGGTGTTTTGAAACATCGATGTTGATAATGCATCGCCCCCAAAGCATCGATGTTTTTAAAATTCAGTGTATTTAATGTTTTTTTTCCCATTTCTTAAAACTGGTTTACCATCTATTGATGCGACATCAACAGCAAAACATCAATGTTCAAAATTAAAACATCGAAGTTGATAATGCATCGCCCCAAAACCATCGATGTTTTTAAAATTCAGTGTATTTAAATTTTTTCCTCCATTTCTTAAAACTGGTTTAGCACTTAATGATGTGACATTGGCTCGAATACATCGATGTTTTTTATAAAACATCAATGTTTTGAGAACATCGACATCGATGTCGCATCCCTACTTTTCAGACCTATCACTCTTGGAAACTTTGGTCTAAAAGTATTTTCAATTTACTGATTATGAAAATTATGCAACTTGGTTATTTTTTAAATTTTTATAACGGTACTTTTTTCATCTAAAAAATAAAACATCGACAAGTATAAACATCGATGTTACAAAAACATCGACTTTAATACATCAATGTTAAATACATCGATGTTTTGAAAACATTGACATCGATGTCGCATCCCTAGTTGCTAATCTACAGCTCTTCCAATTGGTCTACTGAAACCAAAACTGCAGTAAAATATGTATTCTAAACCCCTCTTATAGTTAGAACTTTTTAGCATAAGGAAACTATTGGAAGTTAACTAAAGTGAAATAAATTTTTTCAAAGAAAATTGCATTACCTTTACAAGCGCCTCCAGATTGTTCGATTTGCCTTGCTGGCCTTCTATTCCAGACTTAGCCAGGATGGACTGACTATCAATCGTATCGAAGCTATTTAGAAGATTTAACCATTCTTTATCCTCCTGAAAGTTTTAAAGCATTAGAACACATAAAAAAAAACAATGTCAGTTTATTAGATTAATGTAAGTAATTTTAACATGAAACAACCTGTATATGAACAAAATGATTTGAAGTACAATAGTTATATAAAAATGAACTGAATAGGTTACAATTAAAGTGATGTATTACCTACTAAAATGAAACATAACTAGCTCTGGAAAACGAAAATGCATTTTAATGAAAGTATTAGAAATAAGTTATAAAGAGAAAGGAACAATTAAGCTTGCTCAAAGGTTGGTTTGGTTTCGGGTGAAAGCAAGGTATGATGATTTAAACTAGCTTGATTTAAATCCAGGTTTTAATCATGATTTAAATTAAGTGATTTTTATTGTAAATAATCATGATTTATATCACTTTAAATTTTATTTTTTTGTAAGTCTGATCTGACTATGTTATTCAGTTCATACAACTCAAAGTTCATAACTACCTATCAATCTGAATGTGATCATTATGTTTTTTTTTTTTTTTTTTCCAATGGAAGTGCTAGTGTAGTAAGTTAGAATTTTTGACTTAGAATTAGTAATTTTCGATTGAATGTTGCAACACAGAACTAGTATTGCCTATAATAATACCTAGTTAACACCTCTCAATAATAAAAAAGTACTAATGGTTAAAACTGGTATTGAGAATTTATGTTTGTAATTTAGTAATATTGAAAATGTTGGCCTATGGGCTGTTGAGACTAGATATTGCACATAATTAGCTTACAATCCCTTGTCTCAAACTTAAAAACAGTGAAATTACAATATAATGGTATTTTGAATGATGTGCAAAGTTCTTGTTGCTAAAATTGTGAAACTGGGTTTAAATGCGTACAAAAGCACTTTATAAAACAACTTACTGGTTCCAAAGCTTGAAACTGCTGCTGTTGTTCGTAAATTTTGCTTTCTAAAGACACAAGCAACTTGTGCTCCTGATTGAAAAAAAATATATACATAAGGTAAAATCACATGACATTTTGCTATTTTTTACAACTGGATTTTCAAAGGATAAATTTGAGATGCCTAAAAATTGCAATAAAAAAATATGCATTCAAATCTAAATTTTATCTCATTGACAAATAGTTCAGATAAACATTTAAACTTAGAAAAAGCAGTTTCTAATTCTAATTACTATTCCTTCTAAATGAGTTCCACATACAAATTCCTGAAGGTACATCAATCTAACTTTGTCATGTTCACATGCACATAATTTGCCAGATAGTTCATCAGCAATGCAATAATGTATTAATATGAAAAGAATAGGGTTTATAAATATATTTCCTTCCTTAGAATGATGCAAAATGAGAACTATTTTTTAAATAGTGGTATGGGAATTGCTGTCTTAGTGCTCTTTTTTAGTTACAAGAATGACTAGTTATAGACTAGGACCAATAGCTTAAAGTGGATTCTGAACCACTATGACTATGCACAAGGTGGGCAAACAGAACCTGTTGAATGATGGACCATGTCTAGGGAAATGACATGAATACAAAAAGGACAAAAAGAAATTCTTAGTTGTAGAGAATATTTTAAAAATAGGAATGGATTTTTTAAAATGAATATTAAGTTAATTAAATGAAGCATGGAAAAAACACTTGTATTTCCATGTTTAATGTATAATAGAAAGAGAGCTTATACTTTGTTATACATTATAGAAAAACTTAACAATCAAAGAGTTGATGTTTGATTTTCTGCAGTAAAAATATAAATAGTTAATTATACAGATTAATTCTTAATCTTACCAAGTTGTCACACAAATGTTGCTTGCTATCTAATTCTTGCTTCAGCTGTTCAACCTCAGAATCTTTCTCTTGCAGACGGATCTCCTACAAAATGAAACAATATTAAAGAAATTTACACAAAATTAATTTTGCAGTTGCTTTTGAAATTGGTATGTTATATGAACTTTGAAACCAATTTGGAACCCTATTAATAGTGAATACTTAATAGGATTAAATAGTCACCAAGTAAATCTTTAGCTGGGCAAGTGATTTGTGAATTGTGCATAACAATGTAGTTATTTTAATTATTGTCCCACTGAAGCAACGCAACAGGCTATTAGCGAGGTCTGGGACCAATCCCCAAGAAAAAAGTCTGAGGACAACACCACGTAATTTTGAACCACGGTCAGATGACGAGGCAACACCATAAGCTGGCACCCCACTCTCCAAACTTCTACAACAAGTCAACAGACAGACTTTCTTACGTCCACGAGAGATTTAATTTCATCAGCTGCCTCTACACTAGACACTTACAAATATCCATGCACTGACACGGATTGAACCAGGAATCCTCAGGCTAATAGCTTAACCACCAGATCGGTATGTTGTCTAAGAAAATACAGAATCGAGGCCATCGGATCAACTACGATTCCATAAACCGAAGCGCCCTAACCATCATGTCTATCCCAAAACATTTCGATGTATGCCAAATTTGATCCTGTGTGTGGGCTCAACCTTCCCACGAGGACCTTAATACATTTTACATCAGCACACCTACCAGTCAGATGACGAGGCAACACATAAGCTGGCACCCCACTTTCCAAACTTCTACACCAAGTCAACCTGAGGACTATCGGCCACGACAGATTTAAGGTGCACCAGCCGCCTCTACACCATACACTTACAAATATCCATGCACTGACACGGATTGAACCAGGAATCCTCAGGCTAATAGCTTAACCACCAGACTGGTATGTTGGCTAAGAAAATACAGAATCGAGGCCATTAGAACAACTACGATTCCATAAACCGAAGCGCCCTAACCATCATGTCTACCCAAAAACTTTTCGATGTATGCCAAATTTGATCCTGGGCTAACTCTCCCACAAGGACTTAAATATATTTTAGATTAGCACACCCACCGCTAATGGACTTAACCACGGCCACCTGAGTCCATTAGTCTCAGCGGCACTTGACCAAACAATATCCCAGAAAGGAGACCACAGTCGGTATCAGTATTAGGGTTAGGGAAATACATTTCCAGCCGGATGCTGATATTTTCGCTTGGTATTGGGTTTCCGAAAGAGCAGTTTTATGGTCGTGTAATGAGAATAATACCTGACTCCCACTGGGGAAAACAAGGACATAATTTATTCATTTCAGAGGCTTTTCTATCAAATTTAAGAAACAAAAACTTACAGCATCCTGCAATTCATTTGAAGTCTTCAAAAGCTCTTCCAATTTTTGCCTCAAAGCTTCATTATTTCGTTTCAACTCTTCGTATTGGGTGACGTCTATCACTGATGTTCTTTTAGCAGCCTGGAAAAGATTAAGCATTTGAGAAAGGAAGATAGTACTTTTATGTGGCAATATTTTAACAAATATATTAAATGCAATTCTACTGACAAAATCAAGACATTTACTAATTTAATTTTCAGATAGCAGTATTAAAACTTTGTGAGAACCAGAAGTAGGACTTCAATAATTACTTTTTTGACCACCTAGAAAAAAGTTATACAAGGTGACACCATCAGGGACAGTAAGGTATGTCGAAGGGATCTATCCTACTCTTTTATAAATTCCTGTTACACATTCAAATTTTATTTGGATTGCTGAAGGAGTGTGTGAGGAAATTCTTTATAATTTGATGGATCATTTTGACGTATATAAATAATTTTCTTGTCAGTATGTGATAGATGGGACCAATCTCCACTCATGCTAAGGCATAATATTACAAGTGTTGAGGAAAAACAATTTTTAAAAATCTGGATTATTTATGATTTTCAATCAGTGTTAATCCTCTGAAGGGTTTATGGGAATAATTCCCCTTGCAACCTGCATGACTTCTATCCAGTTTTGACGTTCCAGACCAATAGAATCTTTCCAAAGGATTTTACTATAAGGAAATGGAACAGAATCTTTCCAAAGTATTCTAATCTGGGAAAGAACAAAAGAGAGAACCTTTCCAAAGTATTATATTCTACATAATGGACCAATGGAATCATTCCATAGGATTTTATTCCCAGAAAGACCAATAGAATTATACCAGGGAGAGATTATATTCTAAGGAAAGGACCAATATTATCTTCCTTCATGTTGAAAGAGAATCCATGAATTCTTAAATTGTGGTTATTTAGTCATTAAGTAAAGAAAAACTGCAACAATGCAAATCTTGCAACACTCAGGGCTATGTTCTTTTTTAAAAATCTAGTTTCAATACATCTCCTTGTTATATTAAATATTAGCCAAATGAAATGATTTGACTTGGAAAAAGTGAAGTCTTGATGAAATAACTACATTTCAGAGTAAACACAAATATTAGAAATATAAATAAAATATATATTTTGCGTAAAAAAAAACTGAAAAGAAATAACTAACTGAAAATTGAAAAAATACTCACTACATAATTAAAGCCCCCAGATGCTAACCATTTTGCAGATATTTACTTCGTTTCTTCAGTGCATTTTTATGAAAGACGCAAACACTTTGTTGAAAGTCTTAGTCTTCGGTGTAAACGCAAGTTATTTTTGTGCGAGCGAATGCGTGTGTGTATACATGTTGATATAACCATAGGAACAAAAAAGAATTTTATGCTATGTGTGGTCCTTTCCATTTGTAGCATTTTAAATATAAAAGTAAAGTATATTTTATCAGTATAAACTTCAGACCAATATTCACTCACAAGAGATTTTATCCAAAGAGTATGAACAGATATGAGTTTTTATATAAATTCTATTAGTAAAATAATGTATTGTTTTGAAAACTAAAATTTAAGTTGAAAGTCATCTAATTGCTGCTTAAAATCAACAGAAAAAAATATTTGTTCATTCTAATATCTTTAGAGGCTCTTTCAATATGACAGAAACTTATTGTGTAAAATTATTTCCAAGATGCATTCCACATCCACAAAGGATAACGAATTTCAAATACATTCCCACTTCAAACCGAAACTCAAACTGCTGTAGTCTCTATTTCTAATAGAAAATGGGGTCGATACGATTAACTACAGCTTTCGGGGGCACGGAGCATGCAAAAACAATTTTCTATGCAAAAAAAGTAAAGTATCACGACATTTACATTGAAATCGTCAATATTGATGTCTAGTGCAAGAAATTTAAATAACACTGGGACAAATATTTAACCATTCATCCCTTCAAGATCAATAACTAACCGCCACCTCCCTTCTATTTAAAAACATAACGAAAAAATAATTTTCTTTCAAAAACAAAAACGAAATGGATTCGTTTTCCCCCTTAACCTAGCATCTTGATTTCACTTGAAAGAATAAGAAAAGGAGACGAGAGACGGGAACAAAAAAGAGTAAAAGAGCGGAGAAATGGAACGAAAAATAAAAATAATCAAACATCGTATTCCAGTTCCAGATCTGGCATCATGCCATGAAAGTTGCTCTTCCTCTTCTTCGGACGGAGCTCAACAAAGAAAGTAGTAGTAAATGACGACGCCTAGCGCCTAGCTGGCTGCGTTGACTGAAGTTGGCAGACGGCAAATTCGCAGTGACATTCCCCTTCAACAACTCAACACTTCCACCACTTTAGAAATAAATAAGGGATTGCTTCATGGAGAGCTAAATGTTTCTGCTTCGTAGTAATTCCAAATGTGCACAAAAGAGAAAAATTGTAATTCTTTGCTAATTGTATAATTATGTTATTTTGAAAACGATACAATTTTTAATTGCGGAAATTTAAAAAAGTAATTAATCTAAATGTATTAATTTCGAAGTTACATTCATACGACCAATCATTGACAACAAACGTTTTTTTTCTTCCTAAAAGGACACGTTGTCATTAATACTTCTTGTTTCTTCCAAGTTACATAAACCAATTTTTATTCCGGAAACTCGTGTAGTGAATATACCGCACACAAACTCCTAACGTTTTAAAATAAACAAATATTGAAAAACAAAACCACGAAATCAAAACAAAAAGTTTCAGTTCGCATTTATTGTGTAAAATGAGTTGCCAGATTTCAAGAAGAAACATTGTTGCCACAGGCTAAACTCATAACGCGGTAACATTGGACAATAATAACATTTCAGAATCAAGTTACTAATGGAATATCATATATCGAACCAAGTTTTTTCAATATTGAATCTTCAGTTTTGTTTTTTCGGTTGTTGATGAGTTGAATTTTTTGCCGTTGTTTATTTCCTTCTTAATTACCTGATGGATCCGATACAAAAGGTTGCTTCCATAATTCAATGCGGAAGGGCGCATCCTATAAATCTGAGTTCTTCATAAAGAAATTAACAAAAGAAAAATAAATTCCGGAAAATAACAAATGTGATTGTTTTGGCCGATGTTTGACATTTGTTTTTATGATTTATCCATGTCGATATTGCATTCGTGTAACAGGCCAATTTTCGTCATAAGTTACGAAACAGGATTTACGTTCCCCCAATGTTTGTACATTTAGCTTCACAGAAAAATCCTTAGCTGCAACAGAACACAAGGATTTCGTCATTCTTTTAACATGATGAATTAATCTACAAATGGCTTGATTAATTTTTTTAGTCCTTAGTTGAAAATAAAAAGAAATATATTAATACCAGACACAAAATCTTGTGAAAAATCATTTTCATCTCACTATCTCATTTTATCCTTCACATCAGACACAAAATCCTCAGAACTTCGAAATAACTTTTTATAGGATGAGATATTTTGATTCGGTACTTGAGAAGATTACAAGAAAATTTCCCTCAGGAACAATTAAGGTTTCACGGATGAAAAGAAACACAAAGATAAATAACTAAAAAGTAGACGTTACATATTTTAATTGAAGATTTTGTGACATTTTTTTGCTTGGAAGTGAAAATAACTTTTTAATCATATCTTGACATTGTTTCCAATTTTTAATAATCGCTACTTTTGTAACAATTTTCAAAACACATGATAATATTTAATTAATGAAGAAGGTTGAAGAATGTACAATGAGTCAAATTGAAAAACGAACCAGTGAAATTGGTGAAGAGAATGGTCAACTTAGAACTAATAAATTTTGTGTTATATACCAAAATAAAAAGTTCAAAAAATTACTCATAACTTTATTCCAATTTAAACCAATGAGAAATGAAAATGCACCGCTTAAATTCTTCAAAGAGAAATTATAGAAACTCATGTAATAAAAAAAAAACTAATTTCTTAATTGATACGCATAAAATATTGCGTGAAAGGGCCTCCCTGAAGTATAAATCCTAATTATTACATACAAACCACTACAAATAAATTAATATGGATTCTTTATTTCTAGATTCTTATTTAGAAACTAAATTTCTTTCAGAATAATTCGTTTTGCGGAGTCACAAAAAGGATTATTTCAGAACAAAGCTACCAAGTGTTGCCAAAGACTACATAAAATTTAGCATTCGACGAATATTCATGACATGTGAATTTTAAAAAAATGAAATCGTTTCCTGTAACTAAGTAAAACTCAAATCAATGGATGAAAATTTAAAAAGTGTTAGATTGATTTGTGATGAATGAATCCCTTACATATAACGTTCAGAATACTGCTAATATTATAAAGGTACTGGGGAAGAAAAGCTATGCAGCAACAACAACAAATGACAATTCCATTAATCAGAATGGCTACGAAATTTTTCTTACGAACCATAATTGAAATGGAAATTTTCAGAATATTTAGGAAAACGAAGTCAATTATATTCGTGGATATGCATTTTGCCTCTTTGAATAAACATAGTCATATGAGTATACTTTCAACTATAATATTATACTAGTATTCATTTAATACAATTGCTCTCATAGCATCTGAGTAGCACGCAAACCTTCGAATATGCATCAATATTCAAACCTCCCTAAATTGTTAAAATGTTAAAAAAAATTTTATCCCTTGATATCATTTTACATAAAAATAAACTACCAATGAAAAAAAATTCCATACTAGTAATTATTCATTCGCAGTTGTTTAAAAATCTGATGAATTTAGTGCAGCAGTGAGCTATTGCAATTCTAAATTATTTAAGATGTATGAAAAATAAAAAATAAATAAAAAATCTTTAAGTTTGTGAAATCATAGTGACTTATGGCCGTAGAAATAAATTTTTGTACCGTTCTCTACAGCGAAGTGAGGGTGAATCCTCCAAGGGGTTTCGACGAGATATCAAATAAATCAAAATAGGATAGATAGATTGAAGTAGCACTGGAGCAACAGAAAAGGTTTGCCAACCTTCGGGATCAATCCCGAAAGAAAAGAAAAGAAACGTCTCTTAATTTTGAACCAATGTCAGGTGATGAGACTTTTTCAGCTCATCCAGAGAGTCCGACGCATCATGATAATGAACAGAGAACTTCCTTGTTGTTTCCACTCATGGTAACTTCCATAGCAGACTTTCGGTTTTTTAAACCCTTGGTGGTTGTCTTGACGAAGTATCTCATCATCAGTAAAACCATTAGCTGATCTTGAACGAGATACCTTGTCATTAGGAAAAAACTGACCAGATCTAGATCGTGCCATCATCAAAATATCGGCAACATCTCGAAGACGATACATCTCGTCACTAGCGAATTGATCAGAATTGATGGACGAGATATCTCGTCAAAACTTTTTGTAGGGTTAACTTGTACCAGCTCATTGGAGGATCTATGTCATGTTTCTAAATACATTGAAAAACTAATCCGATCTTGTTAACCATTTTAAAACGAGCATCAGAATGTTACACATTGCAAAATGCGGTTCTAATGAAAGGGTAGATAACCTTGGGAAAATCCACTTAAAGGTAACAGGTTCGTCAGAGGTGAGGGTTGCAGTACGCAAAATCATAAGGGTCGATCGCCAAATTCCCAATTCGTAATCAGAACCTTCACGTCCTCGAACGATAAACTAAGATAAAATCCGTGCTAAAGGCCAATTATGATAGCTCCTTGTTATACATTAAATTTGTCCAATCATATGTCTATTAAACTCGTTCACAACGAACGTGACTGAAATGTCAACACGCCGGAATCGGTGTGTATTATACCATGCTTCTCAATTCCAGTTTTATAACAACGGCCTTCATTTATTGAAATCAACAGGGAGATTTTGATATTCTGAAATCAGCTAGTTGATGGCTTTGTCATAAAGTAAAGTTCATGCGTTTATGTGTAGGTTATGAAGAGTTCGAAAGGTAGTGTTTGGATGAAGAGCATACCTGTGTTCGCTTCTATAAAGTACTAAAACACGACTCGTGATGATTTATAGATGACTGTAAAACGTGTAAGATAAGTAACTAGATCAGATAAAGCGTAACGGTATCTGAAATTAGGTAACGGAAGAAAACCACGTAAGGAATGTTTTTCTCAAATACAATAAAAGGTACAATGATGACTTCAAGACAAAGGTAGGTAGCTAATTTCACACTAGAACAACACAACAGGGTGTTGGTGACGGACCAGGATCGACGTCTAAGAGAAAGATCTAAGAACAACGCCTCCTAATTTTGACAGTCAACACCTGAGCTGCCTCCACTATCTGATCTTCCACACCACGCCAAGGTGAGAGCATGAGACTACGACAGATTTAACGTGCAACAACCCACATGTACACGAGGGTCTTCGACTGAACCATTTCGATCCGCAACCCTCCTCGCGAATCAGCGATTGGGCTACCACGGTACCAAATATGAATAAAAAAACAAATGCAATAGTTACCACATTTGTTTTTATGTCTGTGAAGTTTGAGCGGTCAAGAAAAAGCATGGTAATTGGTAATGTTTAAAATTAACGTCGTATTAGAGCAACACAGCGGGCTATTGACGACGGTTCGGGATCAATCCACTAAGGCAGTGATTCCCAACCGGTGGTACGCGGCAACTTTTCTGGTGGTACGCAAGGATGATACGAGCAACCCAAATATTCTACGAAGTTTCATCGATTTTTTAGTATGTACAACCACGTTATAGGAGAAATGGGATTATATGAAATCAATTTTGTGATTAACGTTTTTATTACATTGTAATAAATGAAGATTAATAAATGAAGATTACATTGTAATAAATGAAGGTAACAGTAGCACATTAGAAACTTTGTTGCTGACTATCTATTTCTATTTAATGGCTATCTCGGCGAAATTAAGTTGATATCTCTCCCTGTCAAATCGTTTTACGAAGAATTCCTTTATATTTATATATGAGAAATACACACGAGAACTTTTGTACATAAACAATAAATATCGAAACAGAGTAAGTGTTGAAGAGGATTTAAGATTGAAGTTGAGCTCCATTGGTTCTGATATTGATATTTTAATAAAAGACAAACATCAACAAGTTTCGCACTAAAAATTGATTTTTGATTGTGTTAATCTTTGCTTGCTTAGTTTGTAATAATTATTTAAAATTATTTGTTTTTAGACCTGTGACTAAAAATTAAAACTTTAATTTTCAGTAATCGTTTTGTTTTTCCTTTATTAAAACATCATCAATACGAAATTACAAGTGCATTAATCATAAAATATGAAGCTCTTTTAGCGTTTTAATCAAAATAAAACAAGCACTTTTCTGACATTAGATATATGTTTCTAAAATAATATAAGACTGGTGGTACGCCAAAAATTTCTAAAAATTTCAAGTGGTACGCAGTTACTAAAAGGTTGGGAATCCCTGCACTAAGTGAAAGAACCGAGAACAACACCACGACATTTTGAACCACGGCCAGATGACGAGGCAACACTTGAGCAGCTGGCACCCCACTCTCCAAACTTCCACACCAACCCAACGTGAGGACTTTCGGCCTCGTCAGATTTCAGGTGCACCAGCCGCCTCTACACCATACGTTTACAAACATCCATGCACTCAACCAGATTCGAACCAGGAACCTTCTGATCTAGAGGCTAACATCTTAATCGCCAGACCGGTTGGTCGGCAAGAAAAAGGTATGCATGTAGGTTGTTAAACCTACCTCTAACTGAAGCAACACAACAGGCTATTGGCGACGGTTCGGGACAGTTCCGAAAGAAAGAGGTTCGAGGACAACACCTGGTAAGGGTAATTTTAGTTAACGTCGTACTAGAGCAACACAACGGGCTATTGACGACGGTCCGGGTTCAGTTCCTTAAGGAAGAGATAAGAGGACACCTCGTAATTTTGAACCACGGTCTGATGACGAAGCAAGACCTGAGTTGGCACTCCACTTTCTAAACTTCCACACCAACCCAACATGAGGACTTTCGGCCACGACATATTTAAAGTGCACCAGCCGCTTCTACACCACACGCTTACAAACATCCATGCCCGAACCCAGATTCGAACCAGGAATCTTCCGATCTAGAGGCTAACTCTTTAACCACTATACCGGTTAGTCGGCGACAACACCTGGGTTGGCACCCCACTTTCCCTACTTCCTCACCACGGGAGATTTAATGTGCTCCAACCACCGAGAATACAATGATCTGGGATTGACGGACTCCAGTGCGATGTAAATCTAAATACCTACCTGCCAAATTTCAGCAAATTCGTAATTTTACAGGTTTCTGATTCGGATATTTTAAGGCCATATTCCCCAAACAATCCGTTACGCTGTCTTTAGTCCTAAGAAAGTTGTTTTGGCTGGATTTGAAATAAACGTGAATAAAATGATATGTTTCGAATAAATCAGATCAGCTGTAGTATTTCGAAGACCTTATACAGCAATTGAAGTACTGATATACGCTCTAACGTTTATTCTGCAGAGAAAATAGGTTAAAAATAAATAACAATAAATGGACGTCTTGCTAAAGAGGATGTATCCATCATAGACCTTTGATATTCGTCTCAAGGCTTTTAAAAACTTCGGAATTCGCGACCCTTGACTTCGAAACAATTTTTCACTTCAGCATTTGATAAAAACAAACAATACGTGAATGGAGAAAAAAAGATGGAAGGAGGGAAAAAAAAATTAAAACACAAAAAGTCTAGCGTTGGTGCCAAAGGAGAATGTTTCTCTGTTCAATAACTGTTATATAAGGAATTTATTTAAAAAAAAATAACCGCAACAAACTATAATAAACTATAATAAATAAGTTGAAATATAAAATAAATTAATCCAGGTCATTGAGATACCATTTTATTTCAAATGTCGATAACTGTTGTTCCATTTACTAAGCTCTAAAATAATAAGTTTTCGTTGAAAGATAAATGACTTTCAACTCTATTTTCAGTGGTTTAAGATATATACATTGTACATATCTTAATCCACAATGAATTGTACATTGTGCAATTCATTGTTTTGTTTGGTCTTAATGGCGCACTCTAAAATGGAGCCAATCATTTTACTAAAATGATGCACAAATAAATATTTCAATAATATACTCTAAAGATCGAAGTAATGGTAATTTTTAGTTAACGTCTAACGTCATACTAGAGCAACACAACGGACTAGTGACGACGGTCTGGGATCAATTCCCTAAGGGAAATATCCGAGGACAACACCGTTGGGTTGACGAGGAAGTTTGGAGAGTGGGGTGCCAAGTGTGTTTCTTCGTCATCTGACCATGGTTCAAAATTACGAAGTGTTGTCCTCGAATCTTTCCCTTAAGGGACTCATCCCGGACCGTCGTCAATAGCCCGTTGTGTTGCTCTAGTACGACGTTAACTAATAATTACCCATTATTACCGAGGACAACACCACGTAATTTTGTCGGTGTTTGGTTGCATTCGAACTCGCAACCCTCCGATTTCTAATCCGTTATTCTTCCCAACGGGCTACCGTTACCCCGTCAAGTAGGGGACAGACACAAGAAAAGAGAAATACAGCTAGATAAGTTACAGAATTCGAACCTGAGCCTCCTTTCTAGCACGTTGAAGGCAAAACCACTGAGCCACATGGATGTTAGGAATTTGAAAGGGGATTTTGGTAATATTTGGTAATTTTCAATTAACGTCGTACTAGAGCAACACAACAAGCTATTGACGACGGACCGCGATCAATTCCCTAAGGGAGAGATCTGAGGACAACACCACGTAATTTTGAACCACGGTCTGATGACGAGGTCATACTTGAGTCGACACCCACTGCCCAAACTTCAACACCACCCCATAATGAGGACATTTGAGGTCACGACAGATTTAACATGCACCAGCCTCCTTCGTACACGACGGTCTTATATTAGATTCGAACTCGCAACTTCATTATTTCCAGAATTTCTTTCAGTAAACAATAGTAATTGTTATTTGTAATTTTTTAATTAACGTCGTACTAGAGCAACACAACGGCCTATTGACGACGGTCCGGGATTAATCCTTTAAATGAAAAATCCGAGGACACCACCTCGTAATTTTGAACTACGGTCAGATGACGAGGCCGACACCTGAGCTGGCACCCCACTCTACAAACTTCCACCCCAACCCAACGTGAAGACTTTCGGCCTTGACTGATATAAGGTGCACCAGCCGCCTCTACACCATACGTTTACAAATATCCATGCACTGACCCGGATTTGAATCAGGAATCCTCCGATAAAGAGGCTAGCAGCTTAACCACTAGATTGATATGTTGGCTAAGTAAATACAGAATCGAGGCCAACCTTGACACTATCGGAACAACTACGATTCCATAAACCGAAGCACTATACGCTTTAAAAAGTTATGAATTAGTATTATTAATATATGTATACAAAATCAAAACATTCATCACTACAGACTTCGACTCCCGACTATACCCCGGGCGTTCATCGCTGAGTCGTAGTCTCATTTTAATACTCCCGAGGAAATTTCTCAATCAAACTAAATGTTAACACATGCCTTCTTGCCGATTTTCTACTCAAAACAACACTTGTAAACCGGGTGCCTCGGGTGATACGTGCTTTATACTACCTTTATAAACCCGAAGCTTGATATCTTCATATGTTTTTATATTTTTTACTCTGGATGTTAGCTTATATCCAGCACTACTTGCCCATGTCAAAGAAAATCTGTGTGCCATTGTCTCCTTCGAAGTTGGGGATTAGATCATTCTCCCCGGGTTCCGGCTACCATTCTCTAAATCTTCCGGCCAGAAAGACCTTCGAGGGTCTTGACACCGTACGCTTACAAACATGCATGCACTGACCCGGATTCGAACCATGTACCTTCCGATCTAGAGGCTGACACCTCGACCACCAGACCGTGGGGTCCGCCTGATATAATCGGATGCCGTGTAGCTCAGTGAGTTTGCCCACTGCATTCGTAGCCTGCGAGTTGTGGGGCCGCCGTGGATCAGTGGGTTCATCCGCTGCGCTAGCAAACTGTGAGTTGGTGGCGGGGGAGGTTTGATTCTACCTTAACTTTTACGCTGCGTTGCTTAGATTTTTTCAATCGTCTCACAGAACGGCTCTTTCGCTTGCATGTCCGACCCCCCTTACCTAATTTCCTAACTTGAGATTTACATTTACGACTGACGCTTTCCTTTCATAGTATTGGGTGGCGTATCATTTGTCGCTATAGAGATATCTCCGGAGCGACCTTCTGCCTTTCCCCCAAAGCGTTCACACCTCACGGTCGACAGGGTAGGGTACCCCGAATAAAAGGAGGGATCCTCTAGAGGGTCAGTTGCTGACAGCTCGTAAATGGTGATCGATGACAGCGGTCACCTAAAAGGGGGATAACATGCACCGTACACAGATCTATACTATGCCGCTGGTGTAAACGAAATTTTAGTGGTAACAATTCTCTATGTGCCCCAGCGTAAAGGTTAAATGTTTTTGTGTCTTTTAATGCCTGTAAAAGTTTGTTTGTGTGTATACTATTACTTTACCCTCCAGTTGTTTGTCCCGACGAGATATTTTGTCATCAGACGAAAACTGAGCAGATCTTGACGGACGATATATCTCGTTGTTAGATGAAACTAACCAGAGCATGATCTCGTCATTAAAAAAATCAGCAATACCTTGAGACGAGATATCTCCTCATCAGAATTGATCAAATCTTTTGAACAGCCGAAACCACTTGGAGAGTCGATGTTGTCTGTCATGTGTTTGGCACAGATTGGCCAACTACAGCCCTTACGCCATAACACCCAAACACCAAACTGCGACTTGAAGACGGCGTATGTTCGATCCCTCTCCGCGCGCGCGTTCGTGCAATCCTCTATTTTGTATCAGTAAGACTTTCTTTGTGTGTATGTCCATTGATGCTGTCTGTCTTGTGTGTAGTTCCACCGGCGTTCAATGCGTCCATTTGCCTGCATCCACTCACTTTCCCGGTGTCTTATCTTAAGAGGTTCCTCAAGCTTGCATCAACTAACAGATGGCTAACTAGAGATGGATAAACTCCTTCAAAGATCGGAGAACATTCGGGTTTTTTCCCAATATCTGCACAAAGCGCCCCATCTCCACCCCTGAGCTCACACACTTTTACACGAGCCATGGCCCGTTCCTACAGTATCTATATTTCGGATGACTATCCATTGTAGTGACCTCGGCATCTGTGGCATGGAAGCAGGTACGGACAACTATGTTACCACCTGGTCCCATCTCATCTACAGATCAAGGAACCATCAACTCAGTACTATGACGCCTGTCTTAAACGCCTGGCTGTTTATCCATTGCTACAAAGGAAAATAATACTAACTAGGGGGCCCGCCCCCTGCTCGCTAACGCTCGCCATCCCCCGGAGGATTGCTTCACAATCCTCATTGGTTCGCTGAGCGAACCTATGCTCGCTTCACTCGCATCAATGAAGACATGTGTCCTAGCATAAGAGAAGGTTTAAAAAATATAATATTCCAAAAAAATATTTTTCAAATCTAAATTTTTTTTGCTGTTTTTCAGAAAATATATATACAGTACCTATGGAATCAGAATTCAAATGAATACTTTGAGCAAATTTGGCTCGAAATGTGAGCGCTGATTTGGAAATTGAATACCCAGCATGTTGTTTGTGTGTAAATTTACCCCTGCACTCGAGCCACCCACGCCTTTTTATTGAGTTTGTTGTCGAAAGTTGTAGTGCAAGCGTCTTGTTGAACTATGGGCACTGAAAAGGACCTTTTTTTTTTTAATGGCCCTGAGAAGATCCTACGCTTTCTTTGATTTCTATTATTAACTGCAACAGCTCGACTAAAATTAATTTTTTTTTCAATAAAATTTCATCCGATAACGCTATAAGTTCAATGGAAGCGCGAGGTTTCGTGATAAACAAACAATCATACAATGTAGCCAAGACGCGATTACAAATAACGTCTTTTTTGCGTGACACGTAAGAGAATTATATATATAGATAGTGCTATTTGTGGCCCTAGAAAGTTTGAACTCAAGCAAGCTGTTTAAGTTCATTTCTTGACTACAACACTTTAATTGCCTCTTTTAACTTCATAGAAAACTTTTTTCAGAGCAGCACCTGCGTGTGCATTTTTAACTCAAAATTTCTGCTTTGCATCACGCAAAATATTTTTTTTCCTTTTCTCATTGGGTCATCTTTACGGGGAAATTTTCTTTACCATAAACCCAATCGTAGGGTCGTTATCCCATGATGGAGTTAAGGAAATTAAGTCTGTCTTGTGTTTGAAGCAGCTTTTCAAAATATGATCATTGCCCCTTAAAACCTAACCGAATCAACCGACTTTGTCAGAACCGTAAAATAAAGTAAAAGTTAGTTGGATCCAAATAATCTGTACAACAAAATTTAGCGACATGCAACTAGGATACTCAAAATTATTTTATTGAACATTACCCAATAAAAGCAAGTTAGTGCTCAGCCAGCTCGGGGACTCAGAAAATCAATTTCGAAAGCTTAGAAACGCGAGGCATTTGTGTAGCCAAGCCTAACTGCTTCCCAATTAGATTGTGTCAGAAGGGATTACTCTGCACGCAATCAAGGAAGGCTTAGACGCAATGTACACAGTGGACGGTATTTAATGGATAAATGTTTAGACCACCGTCATTAACATTCACATTTTCTTTAGGGGGATAAATGGGACATTGTTCAATTCCTTATTGCCTTGTAGTCGCTGTCACAGTGATGTAGTATAAGACAAGTTAGGTATTAATCGCTTTTGTAGTGCAGCGAGTTGGAAACCAAGGACCGAAAATTGAGAGGTGGCGATTATGTTCCTGTTTGTATTCCGAATGCGAGGTCACAGCTTGTTTTCCGAATACGAATTCCGAATATTCTTTTTAAACTTTCCAATACGAATTTAGGCCTTTTTCTGCCAAAAACGTTCTGAAGAACGAATTCCGAATTTATGACGGTATATTGGTCAAATCCCAGGAGCATAATTATATTCAGTGTTCTGCAACACAACTCCAAGCAATTGCAATTGTTCTGCAGGCATTTTGTTCTAATTTTGAAAACTGCAGTAAAATCAAAAACAGACGTAAAACACAATTATCGCCTTAATATGTATAACATATTTATAATAAAACACATAAAAATTACTTAACTTACTTTATTTAAAACCAAGGCATACTTTCAGAATTTACAATCCTGGTCGATAACTTTTGAAGTTAAATATTTTGTCATTGACATAGAAGATGTGTTATTTATAAATTGTTTGTGATAATTTTTGGGACGGTGAATGGAGGTTGTTCCGTAGTTAGAAAAGAAAAAAAAGGTGTGGCAAGGAGCGTAATTTGCACTCCGGAACATCATAATTATGATTGAAAAAAAAGTAGGGATTTAGGTAGTCCCGATATGTGACGGGAAAGATCCGAGGACAATATCTCGTAATTTTGAATCACGGTCAGATGATGAATCATCACTTGAGCTGGTACCCCAATCTCCAAACATCCACAGCAGGCCAGCGTGAAGATATTTGATTGCTATTTAATCTTCTTGCTAATCCGTTACTCTTCCAACTGGGCTACCGAGGCTCCGCATGTGCTGGGTTGGTTGGTTTTTAGGGTTTTATGGCGTAAAGGGGGGCCATATTTGGCCATTCTGCGCCAGACACAAGACATACAATATCCACCTCGCATTCTGGGAAGAATCAAATTTGATTAGAACTGATGCTACGCTGCCTTCAATTCGCAGGTTGCTTGCGTATTGAGCAAACAGAGTCAAGACCATCACTCATTGAAAGGGAAGTATCACTTCTATCTGAAAAGTGTTCAAAGACGTTGTACTATAAACTAAAAATTTATAATAATCCAAGTAATATATAATTTAATTTTATGCTTAGTCTACATTTGTTTGTTTTTATTTCGGATTCCCAGAGAAAAAATATTTTGAAACCTTTTAGTTTCTTAACCCTCTAAGTCTATATCTTGTCAATAAAGTACCGACTAATTTTCCTAATGACGAAATATCTCGTCATCAAGAAATTGCCGATTTTTCTTACGATGACGTTATTTAGTCAATTTTTTTCATAGGACGAGGTGACCATCAAGATCTGGTCAGTTTTGCTAAGGACAAAACCTCACCGAGACAACTATCAAGTTTCTGACGTAGAACGGCTAGTGTTATAAAATACAGTTAACACACGTTATCCAATCTCCATTTCGTTGTCGGCAGAGTAACGGATTAACATCCCGATGGGTACGAGTTCGAATCCTGTACAAAGGGGACTGGTGCATATTAAATCTGTCATGGCCTTAAATGCCCTATGCGAGCGACGATTGTTTGATGAGCTAATTCTAAGATTTAAATCCATTCCAATTTAAAGCTATTCAAATACGAAAAGAAACACTTTCTATGAATTCAGAAATATGAACTTGAAGAGAGGCAGTCTTCACATCGAATTACGCAAATTTCATTTGTTTCGAATACCAATATCGAACTTGTATCAAAATTTAATCTCGGTATCAAGACTAGAGTTATTTGGTTTAACCCATATCTCTGGAAAATGGGGATGTACAGTTTTGAGATCCTAACGTTAAATTAGCTATCCAGACTTAATTTTTCTACCTTCTGAAATAAATAATTTCCTATTACATTGAAGACCTTTATCAGATGCTAAAAAAATAAAATATACAAAACGGTTTTTAGCATGCAAAATAAATTATATCAATGATCAAATTGAAATAATGTATAGCGACCTTTTTTTTATATGTTGATGGTAATCGGTAATTTTTTAATTAATGTCGTACTAAAGCAACACAACGGGCTTGTTATATGTTGATGGAAATCTGTTCAAAAGAATGTTCTATGGCCATGTAGGTAATAAAATATTTAATTTCCTTTCCGGTAGTATTTTCATTAAAATATTTCATTAGTTCTAGAATAATCAATTAGTTGATTCAATTGATTAGTTGACTTAATCGATAGGTGAATAATAGATAAGTTGTTTCGCCTTGGTGATTTTTAATGTATTTTGCGAGGTTTATCTTGTGATGATTCACTAAATCTTATGTTATGATACACAAAACCTCTAGTCCTGCAATGACTCACTCTTGTCATATTATGATTCACGAAATAGCGCCATGTTATGACTCACTGTATCTCCAGTCACTTAGAATCCAGAAGAAGCTTTCATAAGGTTGTCATACTCTGGATATTTTACCTGAATCATACTCACAAACTAAATAACCCCCCCCCCCAAAAAAAAAAAAATTATACCTAATCCCGGCGGCAGAAAGTGCTTAAAATTGCGACGTACGTCGCAGAACAATAATCTTTTTAATCAATAATTTTTTTAAATCTTAAGCTACGACGTTCAACAGTGCAAAGCGGTCCTTGCCACAATTTTTTCTCTTCTAGCTACGGAATAACCTCTCTACACCACCCAAATTACTCGAAATACTTTACAAATAACACATATTCTATGTCAATGACAAAATATTTAACTTCAAAAGTTATCGAATTGCAAATTCTGAAAGGGAAAGGCCTTGGTTTTAAATAAATAACTCAATTAATTTGAATGTTTTGTTATAAATATGCAATACATATTTAGCGGGTAATTGTGTTTTACGTGTGTTTTTGATTTTACTTCAGTTTTCAAAATTCTGACAAAAAGCCTGAAGAACAATTGCAATTGCTTGGAGCTGTGTTGCAGAACACTGAATATAATTCTGCACCTGGGTACTACATATGCGCGAAAACAAATATCCACATGTGTGGCACACTTTTATCACCTCTTATAGAAAATATTTTCACTACTCCAAGCGAAGGTAGATTATAATAAAAACACTAATTTACACTATTTAAATCCCAAAACATTTACTACGACAACATTCCGCTGGATATCACGGCATAATCAAGTTATGAAGATCTCGGAGTCGAGTTGTTTTTCCCCAAGATTCCTTGGGCCCGAAAATAATTTCGCTCCATACATTTAATTTACTTCCCCGTACTAAAGCGTTATTGCAAGCTCAACTTTTCGAAAGAACCCCTCTGAGACTGGTGACAGAAGTGAATTAGGCTTGAGCCCCCTTCCATTAAATTCAGTGGCCATTTGGAGCGAGCGTCTGAAAGTGCGCTATTAGTCATTAACGGCTGAACTGTTCATGAAGCTCCTTTAATGGCTGAAATTGTTCAAGGGGCGTTAATGAGCTTGGCCGAGGCTTGGAGTTTCGCGTCCCAATTTCGGGGATTGGGTTGTCCTGAGATAGAGTGACGAAATCTAGTTTGCCTGGTTGCAAAGTATAGTGCGCGAAGTTGTCTTTCTTGCGATGGCGTTTTAAAGTTTCGTTTCTCAGACATCTACTCTCTCAACCCTACTGCGGATTTCAAACTGGTGGTTTAACTTCGTGGTCAAAACTACCTTGTCGTGGCCAGACTCTGATACAAAAACCTGTTATAACTGTCGCCAGTTTCGGGCAGGGGAAATTTGTTTTTCCTGTTGGATCTCTATTTGCTCTTGGAGTAATAGGATAGTTTCTCAATGAGGTATCTCGTGTTTGACCTTCCAAGTGATTTCGACGAGATGTATCGTCCATCAAGAATTACGATTGAATTCCGAATGAGGTATTGGATTCTTTGATGACGGAGATATCAATCTAGTGACGATACATCTCGTCCATCAAGATCTGGATAATTTTGCTAACGACGAGATACCTCGTCGAGACGACAGTGCCTTACCACTCCAAAGGGAATGAGGTTGTCAGAGTGACCGAGAGATGTATAATTTGATTAACAGTGTGTGTAGTAGTGGCCAAGAACAGAGGAACACTGCACACCTAAATTGGACATGGATATTTATTTACAATACAATATAAAGTTTCAAAATACCGCACCGTCCGGTGCAAAAACACGTCTGACCCTTCCAAATTGTTCTACAATTCTATTTTATTCGTGTTCGTTTTCAGAATAGCACCCAATATTTATAATATATAATGTTCTTAATCGCATCAGAACTCAGGCACTGTCATTTATCAGTGTTCGTCCACTAGAACAAGTAGCAACTACAACACAGGAACAACTGTTCTTGTAACCTATCTGTGTGCGTAACCAACGTGGTGAAAGACGGAATCGTGACAGAGGTATTGGCGTTTTTAATGACGAGATCAATCTAATGACGTGACATCTCGTCAATCAAGATCTGGTAAATTTTTCTAACGACGAGATACCTCGTTCATCAAGAATTCCGATTGAATTCCGAATGAGGTATTGGCGTTTTCAATGACGACGAGATCAATCTAATGACGAGACATCTCGTCCATCAAGATCTGGTCAATTTATGCTAACCGACGAGATACTTCGTCCATCAAGAATGCCGATTGAATTCCGAATGAGGTATTGGCGTTTTTGATGACGGGATCATCTAATGACAAGACATCTCGTTCAACAAGATCTGGTCAATTTTGCTAACGAAGAGATAACTCATCGAGACAACAGTACCCTATCACTCCAAGAGGAATGGTGATCCAAGTAGAAATAATAAATTGCCTTTTCCTAGAACTGGTGATCTTGGAATAGGTTTTTGCACCAGACTGGCTCCTACAGGGAAGTTTTTTAGGCAAAGATAAACCCTTTGGATGGTTAAGGCTACCTGTATAAGCATTAAGGGGTGGCAAAGAACGTAGAACTAAAGAGCATTCACATTCGTAAGGGCTAAGTTGAGGTAGTGATGAATAACGATGCATGTAAAATTTTTGTTGTCATAATTTTACAGTTTGACAGTAGTTTACATTTAGTTTCACTATAGAGATTCACAAAATTGCGACCACCAACAGTAATACCTGTCTGAATGAGTCGACCGAATGAGTTGCCGTACATATTATAAAACTTTCTGGCCTTACGTTAGACTATTACGTAACTATTTTTAATCCACTATACGAAGTCTTTTTCAATTAAGAAAGCTTCACTCTCCCAAGGTGCTCGGTTGAGAATTTTTGTGAACATTGTAGTCACATAGTTGTAACCAAGTTCCCAATCCTGTAACACGTAATATTCATGCTCAAATTTTCAGAATTTGAACATTTTCTGGATATTTTGGGGTTGCCGTGTCTCAGAAAGTTAGTCTATGTGCTAGTGGACAGCAAGCTGTTAGGATTACAGGTTCGATTACCGTAACTACCCTGGGTGTATTTCTTCTGTACCAGTAAAAACTTTCATTGTGTCCAATGGCGGAACAAAGATTTTGGCCAGATTTGGCACTGTAATCCAACAGACCATCTTCATGCCTGGCTAGTTAAGCATTCCTAATAAGTTATCTAGCAAGAAATACAACCACTATCTAGAATGTCTATCCACGCATCCACGTGCCTTCTTAGAAAAGTAACTAGGAATGTAGAATTCCAGCTTTGTCTCTAGCCTTGATTCAATAAATCTACTACAAACTCTACTAGGAATTCTAACTTAGTCTAAGTAAGAATGTTCACCCGACCACTATCTAGAATGTCTATCCAGGGATTTATGTGCTTTCCTGGAGAAGTAACTAGGAATGTAGAATTATAGCTTTGTAATCTACAACAATCTTTACAAGGAATTATAACTTAGTATAACTAGGAATGTTCACCAAGCCATTATCCACAATGTTTATCCAGGGATTTATATGCCTCCCTGAAGAAGTAACTAGGAATGTGAAATTCTAGTTTTGTAATCTACTACTACGAATTCTAACTTAGTCTAACTAGGAATGTTCACCTGGCCACTATTTAGAATGTCTATCTAGGACCCATGTGTCTTCCTGGAGAAGTAACTAGGAGTATGGAATTCTAACTTTGTGGTCTATTTCAAACTCTAGGACTTAAAAATTCTAAGTCTTAATTAGAAATGTCAATCTAACCGCTATTTAATATGTTTATAAACATGACTTCCTAAAGGACTTTAGGGGTTGGCGTACAAGAGTGTCACTAGAGTGAGACCTATCATGACACCAGGAGTTACAGAGTATACATTCCGTAGATAGACACGTATATGCCGTACGTATTCCATTACAGGATAACGATATATATATATATATATATATATATATATATATATATATATATATATATATATATATATATATATATATATATATAGAGGATAAGGAAATTCTCTGAAGACCTCATAGACTATTGAGATTAATCTACTGCAAACAAAACTCTGGACTATTTATAGGAAGTCGATTGAATTACTTAATGAATTGGTCTATTGAGTTACCCATGTGTTGAGAACCGTTGATCCAACATAGTTAATTTGTTCCCAGTCTATTTATAGGTGGATTCTCACTTGCAAGATTAGATAAATCATACAAAAAGCGGTATGACTTATTAACTATTGACGAAATCAATTCTCACAACGAGGGGAGCGGTTGATTAATTTTAATGCGAGTTCACGTGTTGAATATTTTAGATACTAAGAATATGTCCTTCATATGAATTACTGCATCGCTTCAATATCCTTTTCATAAAAATGTCACAACCTCTGCACAAACAATTCAAACGCTAATGAAAATCGCCACTGATCTGAATCAAAGTGTTTAGAATTCATTCCGCATTCTCTTTTACGCAGGAATAAATAATCTGTCTTTACTGGATGTTTCTTGCATTTATTTTATGAGCAATTTTAGTGTTGTCAAAATCGTTTGCAGAAACAGATATTTAAAAACCTAACTGAAAAGCAAAATGGAATCTATCCTTAATGAATTAGGGAAACTTAATGATTGGGAGAGTAATGGATTAGCCAATGGAGGGCTGCGAGTTCGGTCCAATCAAAGACTGTCGAATACAAGAGAACAGGTGCATGTTAAATATGTCATGGCTTCAAATCTCATGTTGGTGTGATGTGGAGGTTTGATGAGTGGGGTTCCAGCTCATGTGTCGCTGTTTTCATACGAGTGGTTGAAAATTACGTGGTGTTATCCACGAATAATTCCCTCGGGGATTGATCCCGGATCGTCGCAATGGTCCGTTGCTCTAGTACGACGGAAATTAAACAGCTACATACCTTAATAAATTACAATACCTTGATGCGGGCAGTGTTCTTAAATAAACTGTCAAGGGCATCTTTTTGACTAAGGGGGCTTTCTCAATTAATCTGAATACTGTTAATGAGTCTTTTCAATACGAAAAATACTTCCTGTACGTATTCCGGAAGGGTTACAAGTTGGCTTGTTGTTCGAATACGATTTCAGCACGTCACCAAGTGGAACTTCCAGGGTAGTGTAATTTTAATTAAAATCGTACTACAGCAACACAACGGGCTATTGACGACGATCCGGAATTAATTCCGTAAGTGAAAGATCCTATAGCAACTCCACGTAATTTTGAACAACGGTCAGACGACGAGGCAACACCTTAGCTGGCACCACACTCTCCAAAGTTCCACATCAACCCAACGTGAGGACTTTCGGCACACGACAGATTTAAGATGCACCAGCCGCCTCTACAGCATACGCTTACAGATATCCATGCACTGACCAGGATTCGAACCAGGAACATGCAGATCTAGAGGCTAGCAGCTTAAACACCAGACGGGTTGGTCGACTGGAATTTCCAGGGATACGTAGGAGTTGAATTTACGTTGCACTAAAAAAAACTCCATGGTCTCTTGTCGATGGATGGTCCAGGACCAATCCCGAAGGAAAGGTCAGAGGGCAACGCATCGTCATTCTGAGCAACGGTCAGGTAAGTAGATAGGTCGGTCGGTATTTTAATTAACGTCGTCCTGGAGCAACACAACGGGCTATTGACGATGGCCCTGGATCAATCCCCAAAGTAAAGATCTGAGGACAACACCTCGTAATTTTGAACCACGGTCAGATGGCGAGGCAAGACCTGAGCTGGCACCCCCACTCTCCAAACTTACACACCACGACACTGTTAGGATATTTGAAGTCACGAAAGATTTAACCTGCACCAGCTCCCTTTCTACACAACGGTGTTTGTATGATTCGAACTCGCAAACCTTAGGTTGCAACTTCGTTTCCCTCTTCTAACCAGGCCACCGTAGCCCAAAGAGCGGTAAGATGAAGAGCGCTGGAATCCCACTCTTCGAACTTCTACACCACACCAACGAGGTTATTTGTGGCCACGAAAGACTAACGGCCATATTCACAAGTCTAGAGTTAACTCGAGGATCAGTTGATCCGCGAGTAAGAGTTAACTCGAGGATTAGCAAGAACGGTATTCTCAAACAGCGTGTTAAGTGATCCGGGGATTAAAATGAGACGCTCGCTGTGATTGGCTACCTCACGATCACGTGATATTGTTTACATTGGTTATGACGCCCGAATCTGCATTCATACTGATCAAGCACGTACTTCGCCGTAGAATTGATTTCAAATCGTGAATAAATAGGACTCATACAACATTTTAATATGGGTTGGGAAAAGAAATGCAAAGTTATTCAATTTGAAATTGGATTTTTATCGAAGCCTAAATTTTGCAAGAAAGAATTGTACACAATGTCTTGACAGATGTATGTAATCCGATTATCTTTGTACTTGTCAGTATGGGTGTGTGTTGGTGGTGTGAAAAGTGACTTGCATTGTCAATTTTCTTTCATTCGTAATAAATCAACAGAATAATTTTTATTCTACGACGAATTTGTATCTGACATGGTCGTTTTCTACCGTTCGAATCTCTGGCTTATAGGACAGAGGTGGCGCCATCTATCTTTTCGCTAAGCTGCTTGTTTAAGAGATTTACGCAGCTACCTTTATTTACATTTTTCTTTTGAATTTCTATAAAATTATGTTTTAAATTTTCCATTTAAGCAATACTATGATGAGGACATGAGCTGCTATGCAGAAGGTGCTCCGTAATGATACGTCGAATCCAGTGACCAGTCGTCGCATGAATACTGTACTTAAGCATAGAATGAAACGTGTCATCCATTTTGTTTTTCAGAATATCCTTCGCAAAAAAGTAGTACTGCGCATGCGTAACTCTTACTCGCGAGTTAACTCGCCGATTTCGGAGGATCAAAATGTAACACCGAACCGGCAGTTTAAACCACGGATCCGGACTTGTGAATACGGTTTTTTCGATAACTCGCGGATTATCGTTGATTCTCGAGTTAACTCGGACTTGTGAATACGGCCGTTAAAGTGCACTAACTCTCAAGTACACGACGGTCTTTGGTTGGATCGAGTCTCAAATTTGCAAACCTCAGGTTGAGTATCTTCTATTCTACCTACCGGGCTACCACGGACCCTTCAAACCGAGAGATCGGAAGAAATAATAGGAAGGGGCTTGCACAAACTCCGTCTATTTCATTAGAAAGTTGATCAAGATGGCACGTATCCTACATAATGAGGTTTATTCACCTTTTTTGTTTCAATTTTATTATATTAGAGGATGAAAATCCATGAAAAATGACGTATATAATATTGAAATTGGAAAACTATTCCCTGAGATATTAATTTTTAAATTTCGTTTCCGGTATTGGCGGGAAAGACAGGAATTTCGTAATGGCTGCTCTGTGACGTCACAGCGCATAGTAACCCACTGCGCCGGCGTTGCTATGGTTGTTTACATTCGTTTTCGCTTAATCAGAATTAATACAGAATTAATTTGCTTCCATCTTGATTGTTGCATTTGGCAAAATGTTTGTAATTTGGACAAGTTCAGTAATGATACTGAGTGTATGTTTTATGCATTTCTAAAACCTTTTCCAAAACTCTTCGAATATTTCTGTTCTGCATAATATTTTAAGTTATTAATTGAACTTTTCACTAGTTTATTTTTTATGATTGCCCTTTTGAAAACAGTATTTGTACTAGTGATTTGTTGGTTCATGAAGTACTTTTTATAAACAGTTACTATCTTATTTACTGTTGCTTATGAAATAAATTTGCGAATCAATATAGACACGTGTTGATTTCATACAAGAGCAATTGCGAGTGTACAGGGAGCATAGATGAGAGATGTAAACAAAAGCTCAGCTATGCGCAATGACGTAACATCCAATGGCGGCCTGTCTTCGGATCACGTGACTTTGTTTCGTTTTCAACAAAATTAAAATTGATTTTATAATCATTTCAAAATTATTTTGAAAATTTAAACGCAATATTTAAGGATTTTTAAACTTATAAATACTAGAAAAGATCATTTGTAAGCAAAACCCTCGCACATGCAAATACCTCATTGTGAGTCTAAGCAATTTTGTACTTACGGCGATAGGCTGTTTTTTTTTAACTGAGGAGTAATAAAGGTTGTAGAGGACAGTCGTTTTCATTCTGTCCTCTAAACGAAAGATATCGTTTGGATATGATACTTAAGGACTTAAAGGAACCTTGAGGAAAACATTATCCACTTAGTTCTACTCCAACAACGTTCAGTGTCCTCTCCGGTGCCTAAATTTTTGCTTTATGTATCGTCATAATGGTGGTGCAATATTTAAATTGTGGAAAAAAAAAATTCCCCCAAACAGACGCATTTGTTACAGCTGGGGCTACGGTAGCAGTTGGTAGTCGTCGATTAGCAACTGGAGGGTATTAAGTTTGAAACCCGACTGGACCAAAGACATACCAAACAAGTATAAGTGGGGGATGACGCGAGTTAAATCTGTCGTGAGCTTAAATGTCCTCACGTTGTCGTGGTGTGGACGTTTGGAGAGTGCCATCTGACATTCGTTCAATATTACTAGTTGTGTGTCCTCGGATCTTTTCCTTCAAGATTTACCCTAGATAGTCATCCTATAACCCGTTGTATCGATCCAGTGATACGAAAATTCAATTGACTACCGTGAAGTAAATGGACATGGAGAGTTTTTCGATAGACTTACCCAGTTGGTGGGGTCGTCGATTACAACCGGAGGGTTGTGAGTTCGATACTCGATCCAATCAAAGGCAGTCGTGTGCGTAGTGGGTTGCTGCACGTTAAATCAATCGTGGCCGCCAATAATCTCATGTTAGTGGGATTTGAAAATTTGGAGAGGGCAGTCCCAGCTCAGATGTTGACCTCGTCATTTGACCTTGACTCAAAATAGTGTTACTGGTTTTATAGAAGGATTCTTTTAAGGTTTTATAGCTTTTTCCGAAGAGAATCATAACTTTAGGTGGCAGTAATGTCTAGGAATAACACCCACGGGTATTTTTTGCATACATATTGTAATGCTATGTTAAACCTGCATTATTCCTTATACAACAGGAGCGAAGATTGCTTTTCAACGTTAATTTGATACCAATTTGAATAGTTCTTGTGTGTAAACAATAACTAAATAAAATTCGCGTGATCCTCTAGTAATAAGTAGGGAAACTTTTTTGTTGCAGTAAAAATGGGAAAAGTTGCATTTATCGTTCCCTAAAGTTGCATTTTTGGAAATAAAGTTGCATTTAATTTTGATACACTAAATTCTAAAATAAATTATTCGTAAAAAAATGAAAAAAAAAAAAATGAAAATGAAAAATATATTGACAATTTAAGTCGTGTACAACAGTATTATAATACATACTGAAATACAAAAGAACGTTGAATACCCGATATTTGGCCGATAATTTCTTTACCATTGTAAACCTGCGCCAGCCGCTGTCATATAATTTGCTGTATCGGATAGTAGAAGCGCAGAATCTTTTCGCTCAACATTCCAAGATTTTAAAATGTCATCTACAAGGCGACCAACATATTGATGATCGACACTCACCTCGCAAACTCTGCATTCGATTCCGCAAGTTTCCTCTGGATTATCAAGAGTGCCAACCAAAATGTTAAAAGTACTTTTTGCTATTTATTTCACTTTCGTCTTAGGACGAACACCTTCTTACCATGAATTTGTTAGATCCGCAATACTTCGGCGCTCGCAAGGATTGGTTCAGAGAGCAAAAAATTAAATAGCAATTTGATATGAATTAATTTTAAGCTATGTTTTAAATAGTTACAGGTGGTTGCATTTATGCAAAAAGTTGCATGTATGCAGAAAGTTGCATTTATGTTGCGGTTATAACTCATTTACTATACAGTAACTATGTAGGAGGAAATTTGGTTTTAGTACTTTACAAGCAGCGTAGAACGCGCGAAAAAAAAAGTTGCATATGTTGCAAAAAGTTGCCTTAGTAATAAGTACAAATTCGAAAGTCTATCTCGTTTTAAGAAGATACCATTACTGTATGAAAAGTGAAAGCGCCCGCTGAGTAAACAGTTCCTATGCGCCCTGCTTCCATAATCTACATCATTGAATCATTGATTGTGAATCGGTTGGTTGACTTTTGATGGCACGCGGCCAAAGAATGTCATTGAATCATCGAATGTGTGTATACAGGGCAGTCAGAATCGACTGTGCACTAATCATATTACGCGATTCCCTTGTAGAAAACCGACCTGAAAGAGATTTCGTTTTTCGATTGCAACGCGATATCAGCTGTAAAAATTTCAAACATACATACTCGTTGATTGGCAAAAATTCCAAAGAATGAATTCCAAATCAACCCATGGCATATAAGTTGTCACCGCACATTAGATTAAACCTCCAAGTGTTTTCGAGCTGCAGTTGCCCGGTTGGAAGAGTATATTACTAGCTACCGGAGGGTTGTGAGTTCAAATCCAACCAAAGATTGTCGTGTACAAAGTAGGCACGTTAAATCTGTCACGGCCTGAAATGTCCTCACGTTCGTGTGGTGTGGTTTTGGAGAGTGGGGTGCCAGCTCAGGTGTTGCTTCGTCACCTGACCGTGGTTCAAAATTACGAGGTGTTGTCCTCGAATCTTTCCCTTAAGGGACTGATCCCGGACCGTCGTCAATAGCCCGTTGTGTTGCTCTAGTACGACGTTAACTAAAATTACCATTACCATCGTGTGGTGTGGAAGATTGGAAAGTAGTTTACCAGGTCAGGCGTGGTCTCACCTGACCGTGATTCAAAATTTCAGTTTGCTTTTCGCGAATCTTTCCCTTCTGGATTGATCTGGACCGTCGACAATAGCTCGTTGTGGTTGCTCCAGTGATACGTTTCCCAATTACCTACCTACCTTGTTCATTGAATGACCGAATAGTTTTTGTTTTACTGAAAATCTTCTCACCTCAGAAACAAAACTAATCGATTATAGTTTCTCAGAAAACGGTAATTGGTAATTATTAGTTAACGTCGTACTTGAGCAACACAACGGGCTATTGACGACGGTCCGGGATCAATCCCTTAAGGGAAAGATCCGAGGACAACACCTCGTAATTTTGAATCACGGTCAGATGACGAAGCAACACCTGAGCTGACACCCCACTCTCCAAACTTCCACAACAACCCAACGTGAGGACTTTCGGCCACGACGGATTTAAGGTACACCAGCCGGCCACATCACCATACGCTTAAAAACATCGATGCCCGGACACTGATTCGAACCAGGAACCTTACGATCAAGAGGCTCAGAAAACGGAAGGTCACACATCTGAAAGAAATCAATCTATTTCAGACTGAAATGCTATTCGGTTGATGGAAAAGTTGTTCCCGTTTTTTAGAAGGATTGCTTTGCATCGCAAAAACGAAGTTTAACCTTCTTCACACGTGTAAAGTTTTGGTATTGTTTGAAAGAAGCAACTTTTTAGCGAATACTTGGGAAAAAATTGTGTTACTTGGTTGCGTTTTTTAATTTTGTTAAGCATTAAAAAAATATCAGACAATAAAGCGAATTTTAGACATAATACACTGTTTCATTTCCGAAAAGGCAAGAATGCTTCGCAGAAGCAAAAGCAGATACCCTACCCTACAATGGACCGGACAGCACGATGTGATGGTATAAGGGAAATAATGCATGCTTTAATAGGGGATGATCCCCCACGTGCTGCAATTACACTAGCAACCCTTCTGGGCATACTTTCAACAAGGTTTTTATACACAGCTATGGGTATTTGGGTCCATTCCTGCTGTAAAAATGTCGCCAGCTTAGCTGTAGGTTTCGGATGTGGTTACCAGTTCCGTAAGCGTCGCTCTAACTCGTCCCACAAATGTACTATGGGGCTTAGGTCGGAACTCTGAGAAGGTCAAGGAAGACGTTTTACATCCATATCTTGATACCACTGCTTGACAGAGGCTGCAACATAACATAGAGCGCTGTCGTCCTGGAAGTAATATTCGTCCATTCCATAAAATTTCCAGAGCATAGGAAGAACCTGATTGTCCAAAATGTTCATGTAGGTGTCGGATTTCAATTGACCAGGTACAACATGCAAAGGTTCCAGGCCATACCACGAAAAACACCCCCAAACAAGTAGTCGGATTTTATGCAAATCCGACCGGTCTATTACTATAGAGGAGTGGATGTGTTGTGTAGGGTGAGAACGATTCAAAATGCCATAAGTGGTTCCGAAAATTTCGTCACCAGGATTAGTGTTTTAATCAGAAACCTCAGAACTTCTATGAGCGCGGGATTATGCAGCTACCGGAAAAACGGAAAAAGGTCATCGATATTGTTTAGATGTCATCTTTAGTAAATAAATTTTTTCTTTAATTACTATCAAAAAAACGGGACGCAAATTTGCATCTCAACTCAATACTTTTGAGAAGTAAAAAAAAACTAACCATCCCTTCAGGTGTTGCAACACACAACTCAACCCAAGAAATGAACGCTCACTCATGACATTTTAAAACTTAATTACCAGACACGACCACCCCCACCCCACACCAACCCAGAGATCAAGGGGAAGGAGCGCAAGAAAGAAGCCGTCAATATTTGCAGACGCGATCCAAAGGCCATAAAGTCATCAAAAATAGGCCTCTTGCACCAGCTTCTTATAAACGAAAAAGAAAGCCTTACACTGAATGGGAATTTCTCCTCTCTTGCCTCGGGACAATCGCCTCGAAAAAGATAAAGCTTTCAGTCAACATAATTGGATTTCCACCGCTGATAAACTCCGAATAGATTTAGAAAAGGGTTTCCGATAACATCGTGTTCAATCCCGGCCTGTTTCCTTTGTAGAGAGAGGGAGCGTTCCAAGAGATGTTTTTTATTGCACGCTCCGGCACCAGTTTCTAGTATGAAATGCGATGGATTATTTTCGGAATGAGAGGTTGCTTCGTTTTGATGGTTTGGTTGGTTCGTCCGTAAACAGCAGATTCAGAACTAGTAAGAAGGTCGAATTTTCGTCGGAAGCATTCCAACGAGTAATTGGCGACGGTCTGGGTTTGAGTTCGATGGGTTGCTAACGAGTTAGGTCATACTTGGCCATGCTGCAACAGACGTGAGGCATACAGCATCAAGTAATGGACATGCACACAATGAAACTTTCACTGACTTCGAAGAGAGAAGGTAGGTATTTTAATTAACGTCGCACTGATGTAACACAACCGACTATTGACAACGGACTGGGATCGAAATCCCGAAGAGAAAGAATCGAGGACAACACCTCGTAATTTTGAACCGTGGTCAGATGACGATGTCACACCTGAACTGGCACCTCACTCTCCAAACCTCCACACCACGCCAACGTGAGAAGATTTGAGGCCCCGACATATGCACTGCAAAATGTGTCATGATGGCGGCGGATGTGGATGGCGAGATGACCTGAGTTTGGTGCTGTTGGGCCGATCCCCCTACCAAGGACAACACTTCCACGGTAAGATAACAAGGTTACGCCTGAACCGACACTCCTCTCTTTCTTCCCCACACTTCCACACCACGCTAACGCGCGGAATTTGAGGCCCAACAAATTGAACATGCACCAGACCACTTTGTAAACGATGGTCTTTGGATGGATTCGAACTGACAGCCTTCTGGTTGCTAAATTCGTTACTCTTCCAACTGGGCTATCGGCACCCAAGGTTTTGAAGGAGAAAAAGACAATTTTAGTGCACAAGCATATTCAACAGTTAATTTGAAACAGACTTTAAATTTTTGCTTCTTTTCCTTCATAGTTCCAATCTTGCCCCTATCACAGTGGAAAGAAATATCAAGCTAAATGTCAGATGTCAGGGTAAAAACATCTCACTAGAATCTCTGTATTCCATTGGTATACATTCCGTAGAAATCAACGTTATTTGTTTAGTATCAAATAGCAAAAACGGATGCAAGCAATATAAAATCTACCGTAAGATGATTCATTCGCAAATTTCGCCACTTTGTTTAAATGTTCTTGATAAGCGATAATATTGCTACAGCTCTACATAAGAGTTCGACTTTCAAATGAAGTTCTTGACTAGTTATATCGCAGAAAGCAATGAGAAATCTGGAAGATGGATATCAGCAAAGAAAAAAAGTAATAATAGGTTTAAGGTCAAAAAATTCCGAATCGTCTTTTGGATAAAGCAATGGGAATAAATTATTGATGTTACGAATCTAACTTTGGTAACATGAACAAAGTGTTCTCATCCCCCCATGGTATTCTAGTTTTAAAAAAAATTAATTCAAGCAACAGTAAACGAAATATTATATATACTTTTTGGATAATTTGCTTCAAAGGTATGAAATACTTTATGGACTATAGATGCTATATTCATTATAATTGAGATGAAATATGAGGACATTGCCATTAATAGATATAAGCAATTAAACAAGTTTAGCTCAGATGCTACATATGCTAGTATGTTAATATTTTAGTATAATTTCATATTTAAGTAGTATTCATAAAACATGAAAGTAAAATAATACGATAAAGTTTCTTAAAAAGTTAAATAGAATGATCACAAGATATTTTTAAAAAGTTCAGATGGGTAGTTCAAATAACGTCGTACTGGAGTTGCAGAATAGGCTATTGGAGATGGTCCAAGTTCAATTCCAACACCTCATCATTTTGACGGGGTCAACACCTGAGCTGGCACCCGCTCTCCAAACCTATACCACAATAACATGAAGATTCTTGAGTTCATGACACATTAACGTGCATCAGCCCCCACGAACATTGCGGTCTCCGATTAGATCGAGTTTTGAACTCATTTCCACCTCGGGATGATAATCCGGATCCTTCCAACTGGACTACCGCACCTCTTAAAAGTACTACGAATCAAAAATTTGTTTTATAATATACGATAATAATGTTTTTTTTTTCACGACCAACTTGTTATATTTAGCCGACCAACTGGTCTAGGGGTCAAGGTGTTGGCCTCTGGATCGGAAGGTTCCTGGTTCGAATCCGGGGTTAGGGCATGGATGTAAATTGTGCTGTCCTTTGTTAGGGACAATGATGGTCCACCCACTGGGTACCCCTTCACAAGTGACCATCACTTCTACATAAGGCTAATCACATAAGGCTAAAATGACCTCGGTCAACTCTGTACTTTGTGTTGTATTTGTATTTGTCTTCGCAATTGTACTGCCTTGCCGTTAGAAATTAAAAAAAATTAAATAAATAAAAAATAAATAAATTTGTTATTTTTAAGCAGTGATATAAAATTCCTTTCGGCTCACAAATACATCAAAATGCGTTAATCTCCGACGAGAAGGCACTCGACCTTGGGTAAGTCTACTTTTGAAAAGGTTTGAATGGTCTTTAATAGGTGCGCTGCTATACCAAAACAGGAATGGTGAACGACATGGATTGTTTTGCCCATTTCAACTCATTATCACTACTATCGCTTTCTGTACCGAACGTTAAAGTTTAATTCAGAATCCACGCTACAGGCGCCAAATATAGAAGTCCTCGATCTTCCAACCTATAACCTTATTTAAAGAATAGACTCGACCGAAACCACGTAACCTGACTGTGTCCTAGCGGGGTATCCTATGGCCTTTTTAGTTAATTTCAGACCTCACTATTATGTGAGTTATAAACGTGGTTTCTCTTTATAATAAACAGAAAAAATATTTAGACGTTTAAAACTTATTAAAAGATTTAAATAAAAAACTCGAACTAAAATTGAAAATTGCATGCAGTGAATTTAAAAATTCGCCATCGTAACGGATAACGTATTAAGCACTTTTCATTTTGTTGTGAATAATTTCCATTCTTCAAAAAATGAAATTATTTTAATCGTGCCATTTTTTTTTCAAGTCAACTTCGGAGTAGATTCTTGTAAAAAGGTTTTCCCATGGGAAAAGAAAAAAATATTCTTTCCGTATCGCTCTTTAATTATTTAAAGATAACGTTTTTCAATTAATAAATCATAGTGGACGTGTAAGAACATTTAAAAATATTTCATTTTCATTCCTCGATGTTTCTTGAAAAAGAATAGAAATTATAATTTGAACATGCTTTTCTTCGTAGTGAATAGTAGATTTAATAGCTTTAACCTTATAAAAATAGGCTTTCTAGGAAATCCTTTAAAAAAAAAGTAGTTTATCAATTGCAGTTATTTTAATCATAGAGGTTCTACCACAGAAATCGTAGTACTTTCCCTCAAAACTTCATTGTTTGAGTTTGTAACGGATTTAATTTTGGAGATATAATGCGGTTATTACCTTACAAAGTAAGGTATATAAAATTATTCGATTGAACAGTGGTTGCTTTGATGCCTTAAATTCAATCGTGTTCGAATAAATTTTAAATTTATATTTATTTCTTCATTTTACCAGATCAACGGCCGAACTATTTCGATTCGACTATTTGTGAGGAATTGTGAGAAATAATGGGAAATCCGCCATTTTTCCTAACAGGGATAACCACCCACAAACGTGCGTTTACAAACCTGGATTCGCTGACAAACCGGTGTGGTTAGTTAAGGTGTTAACCTCTAGATTAAAAGGTTCCTGGTTCGAATCCGGGTCAGTGCAGGGATCTTTGTAAGCGTATGGTGTAGAGACGGCTGGTGCATCTAAATTCTGTTGTGGCTGAAAGTCCTCACGTTGGGTTGGTGTGGAAGTTTGGAGAGTGAGGGGTTGCCTCGTCATCTGACCATGGTTCAAAATTACGTGATGTTGTCTTCGGTAATTTTTTGGTAATTTTTTTAGTTAACGTCGTACTAGAGCTACACAACGGGCTATTGACGACGGTCCGGGATCAGTTCCTTAAGGGAAAGATCCGAGGACAACACCTCGTAATTTTGAACCACAGTCAGATGACGAAGCAACACCTGAGCTGGCACCCCACTCTCCAAACTTCCACACCAAGCCAACGTGAGGACTTTCGGCCACGACAGATTTAAGGTGCACCAGCCGCCTCTACACCATACGATTACAACCATCCATGCCCGGACCTGGATTCGAACCAAGAACCTTCCGATCAAGAGGCTAACACCTTAACCACTATACCGGTTGGTCGGCGATGTTGTCTTCGGATCTTTCCCTTAAGGGACTTATCCCGGACTGTCGTTAATAGCCCGTTGTGTTGCATTAGTACGACGTTAATTCAACAAACTACCCCCAACTAAGATTTGAACCCGATATATTAGGTGGAACAGACACGCAATGAGAGAGACTACACTATCAGATAGGTAGTAAAAGTTCCGTTGCACTGAAGCCACACAACGGACTATTTGCGATGATGGGGTGGGGGCATCGACTCACCCCCCATCCGAGGGCAATGTCGAGTCATTTTGATCCACGGTCAGATGACGAGGTCAACACCCGAGTTGGTATCCCACTTTTCTACAGTATACCAACAAGAAGACATTTTAAGTCACAAGAGTGAACTTGCACCAGCCATGGACATGTAGGCAGGTTGTCGAATCAACGCCGCACTGTAGCAATACATAGGACCATTGGCAACGTTCTGAGATCTCCCCAAAAGGAAATATCCGAGGACACCTCGTATTTTTAAACCACGGTTCAACACCTGAGCTATCACCACCCAACTCTCCAAATTTCCACATCATGAAAACGTGAGAACATTTGAGAAAAATGACAGATTATTAAAGTCCTTCGTACAGGACGGTCTTTTTATTGGACCTAGTTTCGAACTCGTAACTCGCCGGTTGCTAATCCGTCCCAATTCCCTGTGTCAGTAAAATCTTTCCATATCAGTTTACTTGACGTTAGATGGTTGAAATAACATCAAAGTGGACCAACGCAATTGGCCATTGACGACGTTCCGGGATCGTTTCCGAACAGGAAAGATATGAGGACCAAACTTCGTCATTTTGAACCACGGTCAAATGACTTGATCAACACCTGAGCTTGCCCCCTACTCTCTAACCTTGCATACTGCACCAACGAGAAGACATTTGAGGCTACGACAGATTCAAAGTGCACCAGATTGCAAAGTGTATACACGACGATCTTTGATTAAACCGAGTTTCGAGCTCGCAACCATCCCATTGTTAATCCGCTATTTTTCCAGCAGGGAAAATAGATATCACCTAACATTTGAAGTGGTGAATTCCTGGTTCAAATCCTGGTCAGTGCATGGATATTTGTAAACGTAAGGTGTAGAGGTGGCTGGTACACTTTAAATCTGTCGTGGCCAAAAGTACTTACGTTGGGTTGGTGTGGTAGTTTGGAGAATGGGGTGCCAGCTTAGGCGTTGCTCGTCATCTGATCGTGGTTCAAAACTACGTGGTGTAGTCCTCGAATCTTTCATTGAACCTGGACGTCGTCAATAGACCGTTGTGTTGCTCTAGTTCGACGTTAATTAAAATTACCTTACCTTACCTTGAAGTGTTGAAAGCATAATTTTTTTCATAAATAAAATTAATTGAGTTTGATCCCGTTTTCTTACAAATTAGAAATCAATTTCAAATGTAACAATTCCCAGGCAGTAACTGATATTGAAGAAATATGGAGATAACTAAACTAGAGGTTGTTATATCAAACTGATTTTTAGTAAAGTGGATTCAACTGTTTATCTTTCATATACGCTACCCTACAATAATGGACCGGGCAGAAAGATGTGATGATATAAGAGAAAGAATACATGCTTTAATAGAGGGATGGTCCTCCACGTGCTGCAATTACACTAGCAACCCATCTGGGCATACTTTCAACAAGGTTTTGATACACAGCTATGGGTATTTGGGTCCATTTCTGCTGCAAGAATGTCGCCATCTCAGCTTTAGATTTCGGACGTGGTTCCCTGGTCCGTAAACATCGCTCAAACTCCACAAATGCTTTAAAGAGTTTAGGTCGGGACTCTGAACAGGACAGGGTAGGCGTTTTACATCCATATAATGATACTACTGCTTGACAGAGGCTGCAACATGACATGGAGCGTTGTCGTCCTGGAAGTAACACTCGTCCATTCCATAAAATTGCCAGAGCGTAGGAAGATCCTGATTGTCCAAAATGTTCATGTAAGCGTCGGGGTTCAATTGACCAGGAACAACATGCAAAGGTCCCAGTCCATACCACAAAAAACACCCCAAAACAAGTCGTCGAATTTTATGCAAATCCGCTAGCGTCCGGTCCATTATTGTAGTGTAATGTATATATCCGTTGATCGATATGGAAAATCAAAACTATTTTTTGCTGCGGGTGCGTAAATTATAGTAGTACGTAGCTCTCTGAAGTTTGTATTTACAGAGTACATGGACAGACAAAGTTATGACTAATAGACAAACCCATAAAAGGCAAATAGCAGAGTCCAATTTACTGTAAAACCTGTTTTAAAAGTATTTACTAAATAAGAGCATTGTTCAATCGCTTTTAAAATAAAAGAAAGCATTAAATTGCCTCTTGTGCTTTTAAAAAACAAACTTGTGCTCTTAGGATGATTGAACTTCAGTTCATTATGTAAAATGACAATGAGAATATGTTTGCTTATGGACCACGTCTTATTAAAGTTGACTAGTTTGATGAGACTCAACACGGCACATTGCCTCATTAGGTTTTATTTGGGTAATGGTAATGGTAATTTTGTTAACGCCGTGCTAGAGCAACACAACGGGCTATTGACGACGAGTTTTTCTTTGGGTAATGGTAATGGTAATTTTAGTTAACGTCGTACTAGAGCAACACAACGGGCTATTGACGACGGTCCGGGATCAGTCCCTAAAGGGAAAGATCCGAGGACAACACCTCGTAATTTTGAACCACGGTCAGATGACGAAGCAACACCTGAGCTGGCACCCCACTCTCCAAACTTCATATAATGTTGGTTAGTTGAATTGAGGATTAATGACGCAAAAGTCATTTGGCAACGCTGCACCAAACACAAAACGTAAGGTAATGGTATTTTAATTAACGTCGGACTGGAGCTACACTAAAGGGCTATTGGCGATGGTGCAGGATAAGGCCGACAAGAAAGAACCGAGGACAACATCCCCTAATATATAGCAATATGACGAGGTCACAGCTGTGAGCTGGCACACCACTCCTCCGTGTTCTCAACGCGAGGACATTTGAGGCCACGACAGATTTAAAGTGCACTTTTATACACACCGGTATTTGGTTGGATTTGAACTCGCAACCTTCCGGATACTAATCCGTTATTCTTCTAAACTGGCTACCGCTATTCAGTCAGGTAGGCAATTTTTAGTTAACGTCGTACTAGAGCAACACAACGGGCTATTGACGACGGTCCGGGATCAGTCCCTTAAGGGAAAGATCCGAGGACAACGCCTCGTAATTTTGAACAACGGTCAGATCACGAAGAAACACCTGAGCTGTTCAGCCAGGTAGGAGACATACACAAGAAAAGAGATATACAGCCAGGTAAGTTACATAACTTCCAACCCGAGCCTCCTTTCTCGCACGCTGAAAGCAAAAGAACTGAGCCACACCGATGTTGGTAATATTTGGTACTTATTGGAGGTTGGCTTTTATGGTGTAAGGGCCATATTTGGCCATGCTGCGCCAAACAATATCAAGCAATAGACACACACAATGAAAGTTTTGCTGACACAAAAAAAAATGCACCCTGGGAGGAAACGAACACAACAACTCCCAGCCGACCAATCGGTCTGATGGTTAAGGTGTTAGCCAATACATCGGAAGTCTCCTGGTTCAAATCCGGTTAAGTGCATGGATGTTTGTAAGGGTATGGTGTAGAGACGGCTGGTGCACCTTAAATCTGACGTGAGCGAAAGTGCACACGTTGGATTGGTAATTGATAATTCGTAATTAACGTCGTACTAGAGAAACACAACGGGTTATTGACGACGGTCCGGAATCAATCCTTTATGGGAAAGATCCGAGGACAACAACTCGTAATTTTGAACCACGGTCAGATGACGAAGTAACACCTGAGCTGGCATCCCACTGTCCAAACTTCCACACCAACCCAACGTGAGGACTTTCGGCCACGACAGATTTAAGGCGAACCAGACGCCTCTACACCATACGCTTACAAACATCCATGCCCGGATTCGAA